>JAUTBR010138315.1:0-10486 GCA_032361205.1 Pseudorimula midatlantica
TATAAACTAGCTTAGATAATGAACCCTAAGTGACATGCATTCCAGTCTAGTATAGATAACCGTATTATATATAGCTTCCTTTTACACAGAACACACATAAAATCACTATTACATTCAGAACGGTACATGAATATTATCCACCAAAATCAGTAATAGTTTTATGACACATACACAGATAATGACGATATGCTATATATAGCTTAAAACCAAAGTAACATTCTTATTAAGACTACCATCTTGAGATGCACTACTTTCCATGAAAACCACTATAAATGAACCTCCAACTGAAGTATATAGCTACAATTCTAAACATGGCCACTTACAGCCTAGATGACAGCCTGTAGGCGAATCAGGGTTAGAGTAAACGTTGGAATCAGGATCTTGGTTCCTGAAGTCGCCAGTACCCATAGGGAACTAGCTCTGGTTGACAGCATTAGCTTCCATTATCTGCCAGTCATTTGCGCCTCGGAACAGACACGGTGTCCTTAGTTCTTACCGGGAACGTCGACAGAGCAGTAATCGTACTAATACGAAGGATGTGATGCAATCTGCCGACAAGACTCTGATGTTTGTCTTCACTCTCGATGTCGTCCGAGCTGATTACGGAAAGAGCCGAACGTGAGATTGGCCGTGATATGATCAGGAATGGAAAAGATGACACTATTCCAACAACCGGGATTCCTGGTTAATATAGCAGCTCTGCGTTTAGTGTGCTAGCTTTAATAAGGTGGCCATGTGAATCATTGCCAATGAGGACATAGAAATCTAGTCAATGCTGATAGCCATCCTAGCTAACTGCCAAAACAATCAACCAGGCAATCAGAAAGAATGGGCAGTGCAATGGTGCAAGAACTAATATAGCTGACTTTATTACATTAGTCTGTGAACTGTAAATATAGTACGTCTAGATTTTAAATTAATTCAACAGTAATTCTAGTTCTTGGAGTATAGTGGAATATGCATTTTTAACATAAATATATATTAAATTCAATTGGGAAACGGAACCGGAACATGACTTAAGGCCCGTCTACACTATCAACATTTCGACAACATTTCGGCAACATTTGTAATCCGACAACGTGTGTTTCAAATGTTTCCCAAATGTTGATAGTGTAGAGGGGAAAAAAGTTCGGCAACATGTATCGCAACATGTTGCCGAGATGTTTATAGTGTAGACGGGTACTAATTTCATGTATCGCAACATGTGTCGCAACATGTGTCTCAACATGTTTCCGAAATGTTGATAGTGTAGACGCAGCTTTACGGTCTATTCTAGTTAAGAACGTTATTTTATATATAATTTTGGATAACGTGAGTTAATAAGATTGTCGGGAATTGCTAGTTGGGTCCGGGTCCGGGTCCTGGGAATAGATCATGGAATCGAGCTCACCATTAAATTGTGCATGGACTGTATTAAATTCATATTCAATTTTATTAGTTTGCGTACAATGCGTAACTTTATATAAAAACGTTGTTATTATTCACGTCATGAATATTTCACTAATAATTATAAATATATTCAATGTAGCGGATACAATTTCGACAAAGAATCGTGTAGTACAGAACACAACCATCATTCGTGGTCGTAAACACGGGAAATGAGTTTTTATGACTGTCATCCGATGGCAATCACGTACTTGATAAAATATTCCCATACCAAATATACATGTGGTTCCCATAAATTGCAATGATGTGATAGACGCTCAGGTTCGGCTTGAATAAATGAAAATATCACGAGGTTTATTTATTAACTGAGGGTGTCCCTGGACTCATTATCTCAAGTTTTAATTACATGAGCGACAATGAGACTTGTATATGTGCACGTTTATCAGTTCGTTAATAGTGTTTGTGACCCCACTGCTCATTTGATTCCCAGATCCCTTGTACAGAGCCTCCGATAATCGATCACTTTGTTTTCCAGCATGCGCAGAAGCGACGGAAGTGACATCTAGTGCGCATCGGCTAGCGTCGAGAGTGCAGCAGACGATTCTATACATCCCTTGTACCACCTGCCGTGCTGCACGCGCTATGGCGACCAATTCATGCCACAGGCGGCAACATCAGATGCGGAACGTATTCAACTCTGCATGCTTTTAGGATATACCGGCAAAGAAATGCATAACATGGCCTGAGAAACACAGACGTGTGTCCATATTGGAATCAAGACGAAGACAACAATGTGACCTGCGGTGCCATGTCGATATTGATGTCGTGTCGGAGAGTGAATGGAAAAAGGTGGTATACACGTTTAGTTGTTAATATCCGTCGTATCTCCATCCACGTCATGGTCATATTGGACACAGCCAGTGTACAGTGAAGCAGTAGTTGTAGTAGTGAGAGCGAGAGAAAGGGAGCGAGAGACCGCACCAGGAGGTTGAAGATAAGTGACTACCAGTTGTATTGGATAATTGATCCGTTTTGAACGCGTGAGCCGGGCGGTCACTACGTTTACTATCCCCGACGCACGAGGTGTGCAATAGTAGTGCGTACAACGCATTGAATCGCGTCGAATACAAGGATATGTAAACCAACTGGATAATGTTCAGCTCACCAGTGCATACAGCCTGTGAAATGCATGGGGACAGCTCATCTGTGGAATGGTAGCAGCGCGAACTTGTTCGACCTCCTCGAGCGTATCTCCATGCTATGATAGTAACGTAAGGAGTAGTTATCATCATCTGAGTATCTCCTGGCTTTGATACACAGCGCACCCCCACTGTGCCCGGGTTAATAAGGCCAGACAAGAACCCTGTTAACTTGTTTTGTGTTCTTGGAAATGTCTAGCCAGTAGAAACTACAATCTGACCTGCACATAGTACCAAGTTTGGTTACCTTTTGATAATTATCTTTTTCTTTTTTTTAAAATACGAAATCAGATATACCAGTGAGTTTATGTCAAGAGAATTTATCAAACCAAGTCGATAGCAGCCTGCAAGCATGCAATCCCATGCTCCTAATGGATATTGACAAGCACATTTGCATTGCTTGGACAAATACTACCATTTACACTAGCCCCATATCGGTAATAACGACACACAAACCGGCGTTTTGTATTATTGGCATTCGTAACGACGATGATGTAATGCAATTAATATAACGATTGTGAAACAGATTGATCCATTATTTAGCCATACGTCGACGTCCATTCCATCGGATACGGACTCGCCTAAAATGCTTTCAAACATAGTTGTAATTTTCGGAATATAGTCCACAGCAAGTGCATTAGTCGGCAAAAGCTTACCAATATTTTCAACCCCCAAAAAACATGTGGCAGAGAAATACTGAAAAGAAAATCAAATTTGCTGTTCGGAAGACATGGATCAATTCATTTCTCAGGAGTGAGCGTGAACCCAACTGGCGGGAACGTACTTCCGGTTTGAGGTCCATGGATTAAGTAGTTGCGGATTGTGTACAATCGAGGCATCAAAATAGCGCGGTTTAGCGAGACCTCTGACCCCCCTCGCAGGCACCACGAGGAACCTGAAACTAACTATGTGGGAGCCATGAAGAAGCAAAATGTTCGAACGCTTTCCCTCATCGTGTGCACGTTCACGTACCTGTTGGTGGGAGCCGCAGTCTTTGACGCTCTGGAGTCGGAGTTCGAGGGGGAAAAACGCGAAATGCTCAACAACAAAGAAATAGAGTTCAGGCTCAAGTACAACATCACCGAGGACGACTTTGAAAAGATCAGGTTTACTATCATCAAAAACGTCCCGTACCGAGCAGGCACGCAGTGGAAGTTTGCCGGAGCCTTTTACTTTGCACTAACAGTTATTACAACAATAGGTAAGTTTCTCCATCTCTTATAGTTATAATAGACTTCATCTCTTAGTTATATACTTTTACTTTATCTCTAACAGTTATTACCACAATAGGTAAGTTTATCCATCTCTTAGTTATAATAGCTTCATCTCTTATGGGTAAAATTAATGATTTCCTCTCAAGTATCGCACACACATACCGTGTTAACTACTAGTATATATACAGTGTTCGAAATAATGAAAGTAATTAGGGGGTCATTCTCCATAGCCCCAATGTTAAAGGTGGTAAAATCTGTGATTTTCAGGGGGTCACACAGATACCTTTAACATTGCAGATTTTCAAATGACCCCCGGACCCCCTACTAATTCGAACAGTGAATATATGTATATCCGATATATCGTACCCAACTGAAAATGACCAAAAATCGCTAATACAAAGCCAATGCGTGGTTATTAGTTCGTTAGAGAATCGAGGTTAAACCTAATGGTTTTGCCGTATGGTATTTGCTGATCTATCCAACTATAGTTTATTGATTCTACGTATTACTTTTCCACAATGCTTTCACAGTAATGTTTTACACATGTGCTAGGTCAATACTGGGATGGCACTTGTCTATACACACCCAATAGTTGATGGTACTTCCAATGAAAAAGAGATATTGTCGAGTAACACAGCAAGAATATACTGAACTTGACTTGCTAATAGTGTCTTTATTCTTGTGAGAAGTAGACAGTCGGTTGTAGTGCCGTGCCAACACTGGATCAGATTGACTCCTTTGTAGGGAGTTGTTGAGGGTAAACATGGCATTTATCATCCAGTATATGTCGTCATCTCTTCTGATTTCACTAGATCTTGATCCACCGAACAAGATGCTATCCACGGGTAATCGAACTATTTATCTTTCTGTCCATCCTTCCATCTACTCACTCACTCACCATATCCATCCATCCATCCATCAACCCATCAATTAATGTATCAATCGAGTTCTATAATTCCACAAGATGGTATACTTGAAGGTTGATTCCGGGAAACAATGGCGATTGATGGAACTATTCCAAAACCATTTGAGAGTGGCTGGTTTGATATCATTAACATAAAGACTTCATCAAAACAGCTGTTGACGTCCTACAGCGGTTACAGCAGCATTATACGAGCGATTCGCCCATTTGAATTTCAGGAGGATCTATATCTATTAAGTATAGTTCAATACCAATCTAATATATCCAAGAAGTTTATATGAGGCTATTATAATAATTAACAATCTCAATATTCGTATAAAACCCATTAATATGCTAGCGATATGTTATTGGATACTGTTTGCAAAACTGTCTACACAGGATATTAGGATTTAGTTCATGGCCGCTTAGCCAACGTTTGTAAAGCAATATCACGAATACATTTCTATTGAGCACCGGTAGTTAGTTCTAAGCGGATGATATACATATCGTCAACCAGTTCCTGGAAGTGTACAATGCACACTCGGGGGATTGCAATCGATAACAATTCATCCAATTAGTTCTCATGCATGACATGTTATGCCCACGTGGTCAAATACTGACGGTCTTACTGGTGCACCACCACACGGCGGTATACCCACAGGAAGGGTATGGTCGCGATCGTAATTCAATTTCTTGAGCATCGTCCGTAAACAAGAGTCTGACGTAACGTTGAAGTTGCCGAGCTAGAATGTTGTCTCGTCGATAGGACGCTGGTCAGGAATGGTATCCTGAGGCATGGTTATATTACAACAGTCGATATGTCATGAAAACTTAATTGTGCATTATTGTATGAAATTTGTGCATAATTGAGAGCAAATATAGAGGGACGAGTCTCCCGATGAGCGCGTCACGCACGTGTATTGAAATATGCGTCCCTCGGTAATTGCGTGTATTGTGGTTGCTACTTTAATCCGTCCTTCATTATGTTTATACCCGGAACTCGTCGCCTATCCGTTCTCAAGTGATCAGCCGGCAATGCGAATATACTGTATACATGTATGTGTGTCTACATCTTTTTAGGAAGTAGTAGAATAAATGATATCATTATCATTATAATTATTAAGATAGGAGAAACGGATGACCGAGTTTTAGTGGAATGCCCTATTGATGTCATTGCGTTATCGCCAGATGGCGCTCCGCCAGATCACTAACATGATAATGGCGCTAATTTCAATGGATTCCAACATTTAACTCTTTTTATTTGTAATTTACTAAAGGGTACAAAATACGACGGGGGCTAGTGCTGTCCTATGAATAGATCTATGTCACCTACGAAGTCATCGTATGTTGCAGCTTTTACTAAACTATCAAAAGTGTAATAGTTGCCATCCATCGAACCCTGCGCGATCTATCGGGGGTAACGCCAATTATAAGTTAGATCCACCGACGTCCGTGGACAACACAGATTCACCGATGTCGCATTAAATTCATATTTATTATGTTGCCATTTGTAATATGTGACTGGAAATTTAGGTGTGGAATGGTCTATTAGTATTATATGCTAAATGTGCACGAGTATAATACGACCCGAAGCATTCAATCCTGGCTATTCTGTCTAGTGCAGAAGAACTTGGTCAGCTAGATCCAGCTGGTAACCATGATAGCCGTGTTCACATCCTGGTCCTTGACTGCAATTTCATCAACAAAGCCAATTGAATAGTTTCATTTGCATTAAAACCTGGTTAACATGTGTACACAAGTGGTTGACAATACGTTATTATGTCCACATAATTATTGTCCTCGGATGTCGGCCAACAGCCTGTCAGGTTTAAAGAGATTGTCGATGTCATTAACCTAATCGATATGGTCACTCATCCGGAACAACAGCTGTTCCGAACACCTCTTCACCCCACCTCATCTCCGTACCACCCTGACCCCCACGCCAACCCGTTGGTGGCCCGATTGTATGTTAAGGCCCGTCTATACTATCAACATTTCGACAACATTTCGACAACATTTCGACAACATTTCGGCAACATTTGTAATCCGACACCGTGTGTCCCAAATGTTTCCCAAATGTTGATAGTTTAAGTTCGGCAGTTGAAAGTTCGGCAACATGTATCGCAATATGTATCCCAACATGTTGCCGAGATGTTTATAGTGTAGACGGGTACTAATTTATTGTATCGCAACATGTGTCGCAACATGTTGCCGAAATGTTGTTAGTGTAGACGCAGCTTTATGTTGTCAGTCATGGACTAATGCATACAGATCTGGATGAATTGTTTTATTTTTTTTACATCCGTATATATTTAAAGGTCTTCAGGGATTCACCAACACCTGGTCATATAAACATGTCTACCGAAAGCTTTGACACTACAGGTTCGTGAAATGATGGTATGTCACGAATGAAGTTAATGTTGTTGTGAAATTTTAGTCTTCATGAAGTTTATAGATTATCCGAGAAGATAATCCGTCACTGCCAAGTAACGTAGATGGTAGATAGGTACCATTTTACCATTTTGCTGAAACAATCGTGCGACAATAAACTGTACGCTGCTATCTAGGCCACATCGCTTGATGTACCGTATATACGTGATTGAATATGTCTAATGCCTTCCGATAGACCGGATAGCAACAACAACTGTATCGTCTTACAGAGAACTAATATATACAGTAAATCGATATATGATAATGAACATATAAGTATATTAATGATGATTAACTAGTAAATGTTAGAATGTTAGAATGCTGTGGTACTGAATCATTGGAAACTATACAGATGCTTTGGCTATCTCATCACGGCACAATATGGAAGATCTGTAGTAGTTATGTTTTGTATAAGAGCCGTGTTCATGCACATTCAAGAGGTTAATGCACAATATTTGAAATGCGCACAGTAAACACAAATGTTGAAGATCTTTTGCGGATCGCTCCGGAAGTTCCAGTGCAGGGCACCCAACTCTACTACTCAACATGTGCTAGGGATGACTATTAAGGGTGGTATTGTACTATATTATATTTCAATATGGGGGTCATTGAATACTGTTTTCCCTACGAAAATGGTACGATCCTTAGCAAACTTTGAGTAGAATTTAAACCAACGATGCGACTAGGATCCTGGTAGGATCATAGTTTGTAATGCAGGAGGATATACATCGGAGTGTATGAACAAGTAGAATGCAAGGTATGCGACAGACTGCATGCTATCGATTTTAGACGTCATCCGGCCGCGTGGTACACTTTCCTGCATGGACGACATATTATGATTTATTGCATGTATATTAAGTAAGATTGGTAAGAAATAGTCCATACATGTACTGTATGTGTGTGTGTGTGTGTGTGTGTGTGTGTTTGTGTGTGTGTGTGTGTGTGTATGTGTGTATATCATAGTGCTGGTGTGGTGTCTGACATTTTTCATACGATGGCATACTCGCAAAAGCGTGTGTGCCATGAAAAATGCATATGGCAGTAATCATTATACTGTATTTAGTAGCAACTCGTTGAATGTGAGTGCGATTACTATCCGGTTATATAGCTTTATTAATAAACAGATAGAGAACACCGGGAAGGCCCACAGTGGGCGATGGCGCTACCGAGTGTAGTTCTGGCGGTACAAGACAAGGAAGTAACATTAATACAATAATAAACCTCAATTTGCTAAACTATAACTTGTAGATAGCACGTGAACACGCGTGCTGAACAGTTTACAACACAGCACAATGTTCCGTGAGTCCGCTCTCGCAATCATATACCTCTTCTTTAAAGTATATTTGATTAAACAACAACTGGGATTGATACTGAAGCTGAAATATATTTTAATATATATTAATAATCAACAAAGTAAAACATAAACATACATTAAAATAAACAAGCAATGAAGTTACTAAGATGTCTTGTTGTTGTGTTGAAAGCAATGCCAAGAAACATCACCGTAAACACAGTCTTGAGTCTTGTCTATCACAGTAACGGTCATAATGATATGATATGATATATAAATATTTGCATTACGCGAAAAGCCAGCGTACCTCTTCTCAGATGCGCTGTCAGTCTTAGTAAACAGTTGTTTGTAACACGATAACACAGCGGACATCAATGAAACCTGAGGGAATCATGTTACACATATCTCCAGAAATTCAAATAAGCCTAGTCATTTCCTGAATATAAATATTTCCTGTAACATTAATACATATATAATCAGTATGTCGTACCCGCTATTACCGCTGTCAGTGGACTGGCGTTCTGCTATCGCACCGTGTCTGTGTCTCAAATGAGTAGAAAGTACATACACGCATTATCATTTAAGCAATCGCATCGTACCCGGGAAGCACTGTCAAATATACATGTTACAACTGCTATTTTGGTAACTTGGGTTCAGCGCAGTTTGCCCAATAGTATATAGATGAGGTTAAAATAAGCAGTCGTCATAAGCTATATACAAATATGTAAGTGATCATAGGAACATTACATGATATTAGCTGATTGGTAGTACATTGATACTGTATATTAATGTAAAAAAGCTCAACACATTAATTAATCTAAATGCTAGGTGGGAGGAAGCAAAGGGCCTCTGTTGGTAGGCTAGGTTATATGGCACAGTAGGCACGGTACAGCTTGTATTCATTCAACTACCGCTTCATGCATCTGAACTCATTTAGGAACTGTCGTCATGAAACAGCTTCTAAAGACCTATTTCATAACGCATATGATGTATGATGCCACACTCACAATGAGTTGGTTAACCGTTATAGTATGTTAGAACACCGTCACAATATGTTAGAACACCGTCATAGTATGCTAGAAAATCGTCATAGTATGCTAATTCCAGACACTCGTCATAGTATGTAGTCGTATGCTACAAAACCGTCCCGTTCACAACATACCTCATAATGCGTTTAGTTGCTGTTGTAAAATAATTCGCCTATCAGTTCCAATATTTGGCTGTAATGCTGCGTCGTTGGTTTCATTGATTGGCAATGTTTGTATCGGACCTGTCTGCTCAATTGTCAGATAAGTGTGCTAAAACTGAAATTGCTTGCTGTAAACCATTTAAGCGTTGTTTTTTTTCTCCCTGCTTTTCACACAAGTCTTGTTACATGAACATGTTGGCAGATTTTCAATAGCTAGAATATGATTGATTTGCTGTTATCTGTCTTTCTCGGTCATAAGCAAGACATGATAACCAATTGTCGGGGAAGAGTTTTACAAGACCTGCGGCTTCAGAATTATCCAAAGTTTCAAGGAATCTCAACTGACCGAAGATGTACATACACGCGTGTATTTGCACGTTATCAATAACATTGTCACACGTCCCCGACTTTCAGAAAATGTTGTGAATGATAAAATATTTAGCACGCATGGATTCCTTGGTATGAAAAACGAAATTGGAGAGATCATGACTAAAATTATCGGATGGAACTAACTAGTGTCATTAGTTATCTCAGCACGTGTTGATCTCAACATAAACAGGAGATGCATAAGTCCATTGGGACAACTGTCTTTCCTCTGCTTTCTTAAACAGATCCTATACGTACACTGTCTTCGGGCTTGTTCTTCAGGGCACATATACAGTGTGATGGCTTAAGTCTGAGGGTTAGGACGGGGTGTCCATAGGGATTAGTGTAATGGACATTGGAATAGTTCACTCATAATATACTCTGCACATCCACAGTTGCTGGATTACCACCCAAGGGTCAACATATTTGTCCGTAGTAATCAGCCAAGATGTCAAAAGATGAGCATTAATGTACCTACCATGTCTGCCAGTGTTAGAGGTAATATATATC
>JAUTBR010138982.1:0-10474 GCA_032361205.1 Pseudorimula midatlantica
ACGATTCAGACGTCATTCATAGCAACCGTCGAACTTTTTCCTGTCACCGGAAATGACACCGACGAGACTTACTGTTCCTATTATCACGATTTTAATCGTCACGTGTCCAGTAACAATAACTCATTTAGCTACCGTAACGTTACTTAACCCACATGAATTTGAATACTTATAATAACATAGTCTACTATATAATCTGTATTATATAGATATATAGTATACTATGTGTTTGTAAGTATTCAAAGTCCTGTGCTTAACCCGATGTTGTGTCAGTTCGACACAGATTTCTAAGCATTACAATTTAATCATACAAGGTCTTCTTTTATCACTATGCGTATTATGTATAGCTCGTCAGCTTGATAGAACAGTTAAACATAATTACCAATAATCGTATTGCGTGAGGGTTGTTATTATCTATGATGATGCAAGACCGCAGACAGTAGTGGTTTCACTAGGGTAAAGCTGACCCTTGCCTGCAAATACTGTATAATAAGCTTACAGAGAAGTCTATCAGCAATTGATTTATTGATATTGGTATTGCTTGGGCATGAAGCAGATTCAGATAATACTTATTATCGCGTGTTTGGAGCTTGCGTTCGATGTAATGACAGTTATTTTAGAAAACAATTAGCTGGCCTATCGTATATTAGCATATATTAAGTTGCTAAAGGTACAGTTGTTTATATTAACTAACAACAAGTTGAAATATGTTTACGAATGTTTTAACCTTTATGTGTTTTTTCTATTAAACTAAAATTATACAAATGCACATACATATACTACTCCAAACAAGTTACGGGTCAGTACATATCACATGTGCCAGTGTCGTTTACAATAATACCATCGTAATGACTGTATGTTCACTGTTAAAGTATCGAACCCTGTGTCTGTGACTAATTAGCCAATGCCACAAACATTACTCGATGCCAATATTTCTGGCACCAATTGTCTTACAAAATTGGACAAAATAACGCAAAATGACCATACGTTGTATCAAATGAATCTGATGCTATTCTCTGTGTAGAAGGTTAATTTTACTGAAAAGGAAAGACGCATAAAGATGTTGCTTGTGATGCATGTGCATAGTTTTCACTCGACAGACGGATAACGGGTTACCTGAGTATGAACATACAAATATATATGCTTCGCAACAATATGCCATTAGGATATAGTGGTAGGGTTCTTACTTGGCTCCACGATGGACATTCGCAAAGAAACGTTGAACAAAGACTTAATGTTAGACAATGTGTCATTAGGCGGTTATAACAGCATTGTCAAGGCACAAATTCTCCCCGTGTAGCAAGATCAACAATATGGTCCTACGACAACGTACTGCCACGGCAAGAAGATTAAGAGACAAGCTTCGAACTCCTACTGGTACCCACGTGTTAGATCAAACCATTCGTAACCGTATATTATACGATAAGAGAACATGCATAGTTGACAACAAACAGTTCACCCACCCTTTCTGCAACGTCATCGAACTGTACTTCGCAAGGGATGTACACGTCATCGTCGCTGGACACGTCAACAATGGAACATGGCTCCTTTTACTGATGAGTCACGGTCCACATTACACTTCAATGATGCCATGTTAAGAATCTATCGCTGACCAGAATAGGGCGAGTTTACACGAGTTCGTGCGTGACGTCATAATGAAGAACAATCGTTTCTAGGCGATTTCATATGTGTACTCGCGGGTTCGCGCCCTCCTGAACAACGCAAAATAAAAATAAATTAAATTAAAACTCACACAGGTGAATGCAGGGTATCGTTTCTCGAAGCTTTCAAATTTACTACGAGACCATGAGTACCGATCTCTAATACGTGGGATGCATGCACTTACGAGAGCGCTATGGTCTCATAGTGGATATGAGAGCTTTGAGAAACGATTACCAGGTGAGAGTTTTGCTGACGTCAACGTTCGACAACGTCACATATATACATACCGGTAGTAAACCCGAGAACAGAAGGAATTAATAATACGTTAAACCTCATTTTGTGTTTTTTTTTAACTCTCTCCATGCTGGAGGAAACTTGAGTTGCCCTAAAAAGCAGTGATTGTGTCTTATCATAGATCATAATGATATAATCTATGGTCTAATCCAGCAGGGAGAGGCTTAAACAATATGCATGTGAAAACTTCCTGTATTCATGAATTTTAAACGTCAATTTCTGAACAATGTCGTAACTGCCAAAGCTGGTGTCAGACGAGAGCAATATTAAACGTCCTGGTTTGGGCCAAGTTGTTTGTCAATATCAAACATCATTATTTATTGACAGGTAAAATTGAAATCAAGACCATCGTGAGAACTATAATAAATCTCCGACAAGTGATAACGGACTACTTATGTCTTAGTCAGGGTGTGTTAACTGTAGTACAGGCCGTATATTATCTGGCAGATATGAACTCTGCAATACAGATGCTTCAATGTATACATTGCATGTTTTTTTACAACGTGGAGTCTGCTCGTCTGTATTACATGTATTCTTTCAAACGACGTAGTACATATTTGTGTGTTATGTTTTGACTCGACAATATGTACCTTTTTACTTACTGTATTACTCACTTTTACTAACATTTACTGAGACTGAATACTAGTATTGCCAATGTTTGAATGAATACACACAAACTATGTTAAAATATTCCTTCTTCATTCCACATGCCCTGATGATGTCATGTTCGTCAAATTACGTAAATAGGAGCTACTACCCTATGTATTACCTTTACTCAGTTATGCACAAGTATATTAATGCTTTATGTGGATTATATTGTTGCGATTTGTAGCAACAACAACTTGTACTTGTATTATCGATGCTTGAGAACACTCGAATTTACGTTCTCGTCATGACGTACTAGTATTCGATTGTTCTCATGTATCGATAATACAAGTTGTTGAGCTACAAATCGCACCGTGAGAGTCCAACTGTTAGTATATATTACCTGCGTCAAAAGACGCATATTACCTGTCAGAGACGGTACAAACTGTATTACCTGTGTCAAATGACAAGTGTCACAATCTATGTCAATCTGACTGTGACAATGGGGGAAGGTTACACTATCAGCGTCACTGTCATCCGATAGCTTCATATCTCAAACTTTCTTACAACCAAATCCTAGAGGATTAATCTCAAATTATCCTTTGTGCGGACTGTCAAAGGACACTGTTACATGAAGTCGACATGATATTAAAGGATTACTGATTCAATGGGAATTACTTACATATTAAAGTATTAAGCTTTTATCTTGTATTGATTTTTACCTATACCTATCAATATCAATGCTACAGTTGTGTAATTCCGTCCTAGTCTTCATTGTTTGATACAACTAACTCTCTAACAAAAGGAAATAAAATATGTCGAAGTAACCTACAGTTTGTTTAAACCCCAGTATTATGGTGAACCTATAGATTAAACCGATAGTAAGAAAAGCTCACGCAAATGTAAATCTGATTCGTGTTGCTTTTTAAAGAAAGAACGCAGCTAAACGTAGTCATTACATACCGACGTGATTGTCCCTAAACGGAACTAAATACCGGAATGATTGGTTTTAATTGCTGCAAATTATTAATCCAAATGATGAAGGCATTACCCGCACACACACAGTCATATCCATTGGAGAGAGGCAGCAAATGTTGTTATACCTTGAGGGTTAACGAGAGTGAGCATTGCCATTGAGGGAAGGTGAGAGAAATAGAACTGGGAGTTGACCTAATCCTGACCGGCCGGGTTGTCATGGGTCGCAAGTGACACGGAGTAAGAGGGATAATGACCACTCTTTGATCACGAGGGTTTACCTGCTCTCCACGGGGGAGTGGCCGGGATAATCCCGGCCTCGTGGCACGTCGACTATAAGGAGAGATTGAGTGCAAGTTGTTTGCTAATACCAAATACCGTGCGTGTCAACAACAATATTCTGCCTTGTGATACATGTCTGGAGGGGAGGTTGAACACGCGTGTTCCACAGAAGATGTGCAAGATATTGTCTGGTCGGAATATGATGTGATGCTATAAACTGGATCATTGGGGGAACTGGCGGCCTTCAACGATTCTGGAGACGGGACCGAGTAAGAGCGAGGTCTGAAGCTGATCCCTGTGCAATCCTCGAGACAATCAACACACCAAACTACGAATTTCTGACGTGATGGAGTTTAATACTACGGACTTAGCCGTGACATAAATCTACTCGACGTAGGGGAATGTTCATCGAGGGAAATTCTGAGTGCCTTCTTCTCTATGCAATTGGAGTATACTGCTGGTGTTAAATGATCATAGACGTGCGGAAACTAACTAATGGGTTAGATGTGAATTTTTATAACATACATCAATAGCCTTTGATTTAGAAAATAATCATGGCTTCGCGAACTCCAGCTATACTAACAGTCCACGAGTGCATGCAAGCAATGAAAACGATGAACACATTCTACGACAGCTCATACTCGGCTCCTTTTGTGCTGGTCTACAAAGACAAACTGGAAGCCAGATCTATGACTTCCGGTATGCGTTCCTCTGTTCTCCACGAGGTCTCGAAGTCCAGGTCTGTTCTAGAAATGAGACTGGATTTCCAGGATTATCTCATGACGGATTACCTGCTGTCTAAAAGAGCATTGCTAATGTCAGCAGTGAGTGTCCCAAGCCACGACAGTAACTCTTCCGAGGAAAACAATCAAATCGCCAGAGATGAACTGCGAAACGGGACTAATTGTCAGGAGACGATTCCATCTAATATGTACCAGAACTCTGTGCTAAAGACTGGAGAGATTACGCTCAGCGTCAAGAACCTGGCAGAGGATGGTTTGCCAAATAAGAAGAAGACAAAACAAAACCACTTTCACAGTTCCTCTGCTGAATTAAGTTCAAGATATACCCACACACATCGAGACAATAAATCGACAAATTCCAGATCTTCAGCACCCCAGAAGTCACAGACAGGGCCGTTCATCTTGAGATATACCAAGCGGTAGCAATACGTTGTGAATACTAGTATGCTTCTAGAGACTACGGTAGCTATGCTTGTTATACGTCCTGGTTCTGCGAGTCAGGATAAATATTACGTCGTTATGCTATGGCTATAAGTTGCATCCTGGATGTATAACAGTAAGTCAAGATGCAATTATGCGATGCTATACTTGACTACCATCTACTTTAGCTTGTTCATTTTATGTTATATTCACCTATACATGAATCTACATAATAACCAGAAATATGTTGTTTTTATATATTCCCTTTATTTCAAATGCATAGTGCTATTTTCATCTGATCGAACGTGCACAATAAAAACATGTATACATTTACTAATTATGATACAAATGTGTCATGTTTATCTAATTATAATTATATAACCATTGCATTTAATGCATGCAAGTATATTCGTATATTTACATTACAGATAATTTCTAATAATAGGTGTAGTAATATCTGTAAGCATGTCAAAATATTGATATAACCTTCGTAGAAATATTAAGACAATATTTATCTCAAACAAAACTCCTTATTGTTATCATTATCATTAATATACGTGTCGTAATTAATGTATGTGAATGCCAGGTGATTCGCTTTGATGAAGCTGATTATGTTATATAGCTATGCCCACACATATCATATTGTTAATAAATAATTTAATATTGTTTTACAACCATTTGTTCACGTTCCTCATTTATTGGCATTCGTCGTATGTGAAAAATATGGGCGAGATGTTTTCAAAAATCCCTCTCGTAAAGCAAACTCGCCAAGTGTCATCGTTGACACGTTTGAAGCAAAACCCGGACTAGACGAAACATGCCGTATTAACGAGACATCTCGAGAAGGTGGCACTTGCAGAGTACACCTACCATCCGGGCTGGGTTCGATATTGTTACTAGCTTCATCGATGATGCTCGACCTCGGCTTCCTGATCGCCTTGGTTCCAGTAACATGGTTATCGTCTTGGTTTGGTATGATATTTAAGGCACTCGGTTTACGTGTGACATCCGGGTTGGGTATAACATCCTGGCTAAATATAACTTCCGGTCTATGTGTGACCTCCTGGTTAGTTAGGATATCCTTAGGTATGATATCAAGACTAGTCACATCATCCCGATAAGGCACACCACCTTGATAAGGCACATCATCCACGCACGTTTCGACATCCAGGAAATGCATACATCCGTCAATGATATTCGACTGGCTCGACACTACTCCTTCTTGCGTTTCAATTGCAACGTCATCTGTGTCAGTTGAAGAAGCCAAGGCTCTGGTTGCACCACCATGTCTATCGACACCCATTCCAAGATACTCGGTCCTTTTGTTAGTTCGAGTACATATCTGCGTGGTTGCCACGTAGCCATCGTTTTCTTTCACAGGGGATGTCACAGTAATGGGTGGGATGACGGAGAATGGATTAATCCTATGAGGAGAGCCAGCATCCTTGGGAAGTGCAACTCTGTCGAGATTCATTGGATCGTCTCCTTGCTTCTTCAACCCGTTTCTACATCCAAGACGGCATCTGCTTCAGGAATACGTGTCCTTGCTATCGTTTCACATAACATCACCCTTGACAATGAATCACGTGAAATCCGATATAATGAATAGCCGACAACCGCCATGCAGTATGAAGTATGTGCAAATAGTCGTATACATTATGGCGTCATCTTGACACGACAACGACGCTATGTGGAGTGCGTAATAAACCATATTTCTAGCAGCCATACTGTATATCAAATATATGCTGTCTGTCTGTCTCTCCAGGGAAGGCTTGTACCATAAATAGCGTCGGATTGGGACGAACAAAGAAATGACATAAGTACGAGGATCAAAGTATCCGGGATTGGTAATCACAATGACAAACGGAGATCCTATGGTTGGACATTCATGACAATGTTAACATCGGTACACAATGACGTTATATGACAGTACACGAAATATCTATTGGTATAATCATAATCTGGGTTCATTGAGGTGAGCGCGGGGATTTGTTCTGGTTCAAGAACACGATCTGGGTTCAAGGGCTCAAGCAGGTGACGAATATGCGTGACGTGGAACAGCAACTGGTAAAGAGGGAATTAGTGGTTATGTACAACTTATCAAGCATTCAATGCAAGGCCAGGTGCAGAGACCAAGTATTTTGATAGGTGTTATTAATGTAATGAGTTCATTAGTGCTTAATTTCTCTGAGAATCGGTTCCTGTCATATGCGACCATTTAGTAGGAAGGACACGTGGAACCATGTTGAAATGAGGTGACTGTTTGTTGCCAACATTCAATTAGTTTTCGCAATAATGTTGTAGGAATGAAGCCATCCGGAAATTGCCACGAAGGATTTAGGTTTAGGCTTATTGCAATCATAACCTGTATTGACATCATGAACATTTGGTTATGGGGTCGGCGATACATTCCTGATCAGTAATCATCCATAACGGAGTCTCCGTATATCCAGAACTTCAGATACAAGACTACATGAAATATGAGTACATTCACATTTTCATCTATTCATTTACCGACAATGTTTTGTTTAAAATGAAACAAAATTGATCGGGAAAAGAGTGTGAATAGTTATAGATTCAGGAGTTTGGTAAACTTATGACACCTTTTTATAATTACTTTTTGGTCCATTTTTCACCACAATCTATTTGCAGGGCCAGGGGCCGAGATTACGAAACGTTTTTCATAATCAACACGTCATGTACGTCATAGCCTGAGCGCAACAACGTACTCAGGTTATGACGTCAAATGACGTTTTATGAACACAATTCTGAGTTGAGTCTGTAATCGTACTCTCGTAGCCAGCTGCAGCAGCATGTTCTATAAGAGACACTCAATACATACATTTAGTCATAGTAATACACCGGCAGCATGTACAGCTACCAGGTACACAGAACAGGGTGGCAAGAGACTCCAACAACAATGAGCGCGAGATATTTTACGGAATGCGTTCATAAAATGACGTAGGTATCGCCAAGGCTAGTTCTGAGCTACTGCTACCTGCTAATGCCACTACTACTACTACTACTACAACTACTACTACTACTACTACTACTAAAACTAATCGATGGATCACTTGTAGCGTCAGATCAAACAATAACAAATAATCAATGAAATTCAACTTTATTCCATTTAACCGCTTACAGTGGTATGGTACATAATACAAAGTTGCTATAAACTTGTTCTATCGGTATATTAATTAGTGTTATCATATGAATGCGCACATAGCTTATCTAAAATACGCAGTATAATAATGTGTAAATCTTAATTTTACCAGGCAATGACTGAACTAAATACAATATGTCATTATTACCCATTTTGAAAACATAATGAATGTATCATTACTATTTCTTATTGCAGAGAATTAATGTATGAAGTGTTATTCCTTGACTTCCCGTAACAATCATTGCATGACAAGAACGATATAGTGGGATACATATAGTAATTATCGTGTCTATATTTTTAAATATATCAACACGTTGACAACAACGAACATTATTAGTAACTGTATGCCTTGTGTTTGTGTTCATTCATTATTATCTCCTCAAGCAAAACACTTAGTATAATTAGTATAAGAAAAAAAATTGCTTTTGCGATCCTAGATGTACAGATAAATTAAATCTGACTTTCTCTTAAGGTTCAACATGTATATTATCGAAGTGGGATACTATACCTGAGTAAATAATTAAGTCGGCTGCATCTGCATTACAACTAAGGCCGATCAGTGGGTGGAACATGCAGTAAATATACGGCATGGCGTGAATTGGTATTGAGATAAATACGTTAGTTCTAATCGTGAAAATAGAGCAACAGCATCCAAAAGAGGTTAGCTCCTTAAGATTTATTTATACTCATATTATTAATTATATCAAATTGTGTAGTTTAGTGATAAAAGTCACAGTACGTTTTATACATAATCTGTCACCATTCCTCATATATCGTCATCGGTTATCGTACATCATCGGTTAACGAACAGCCATTTTGTTTCGTGATTTCTCGCGAGATACATAGAGGTCTAACGCCATCAATGGTTCCAAGTTGACAAGTTATCTCATTTTCGTTAGACACAAAAAGAAATCGGATAAAACTCTCATGCGTAAGTATAACAACTTAATGTTGTAATCTTATGTAAATTTACCTTGTTTCAAGTTTTGACATTTAGTGTAAATACACCATCAATAGAAAGTCGTCAATAACACACAAACTAAATTTTCTGTGCTGACGGATATTTGTCGTCTGCCAAGTTGAATTTTTTAATTTATCAGTAGAACAAAGGGAAGCAACTCTTAGCAACATTGTTTTCAAAATGGGAGCTTGGGTCGTAACGTTGTTCGTATACAAATGACGTATCATTTGGTTAGCGGATGTTAACACCCTATCTAATGACGGTCATACGTGTTACCGATAACTTTACTTCCATAAGGAACTGTGTTTATTTCATAGACTATATGCTCAATTTACAGGTAAGAACAACAATTTGAAGTTTCGTTTTGTATATTTCACAAAACATGCGATCTACACGTGTGTGTTTGTAAACCGGGAGGATAGTAGTACAATCAAAACTTCAAAATCTAAGTCAATAACGATACTCATTTCAATATAAACAAACATATACTTATACTACCACAATATGTGTTTGAGATAGCATGCGTATATCATATACAGTATACATAAACACTCCGTCACGGGTTGTTCTTAATTAGTTAATCAAACACAAGTCTGGCAATTGACACCATCAATAACGACGACGATATCCTTCACTCGGCCACAACATTCACATGAAACGCTTGCGTGTTTATCCAGCCTTAACCGTTAAATGGTCCGTATGCCCTTGCCTACTTGACACGGTAGTTCTGTCTCTCTGCAACTGATCAAGAAATCTCTTATAATGCGCATGTCCAACTCCAGTAACCTTGGACTCAATATTCGGATCCCATTGTATCTGAATACTGTCCCCGAAGGTCCTCCAAACGCTGTCAGCTCTCTTCCAGCATCTGCACGTGCATCTCGACTTCAGTCGAGAGTTATAGCCCGTGACGTCTGCGCCGCTGTGCAGACTCCTCCTGAGGTAGAGGTAATCCTGCTCTGTCCCTTCGTGAGACAAGATCCCAGGAACCGGACTCTTCGGCCGTCTCGAAGCCTCCACTGCCATCTTCTGTATCCGTTCTCCTAGGGTTAACACGGGCACACTGGGTACGGACGACTTGGGTCTGTTGAACCTGTACTGGATGCACTGCCGCTGCAAGCTGCCTTTAAAATTTGACATGGAGATGCATCCGATAGGAACACTTGGAATCAGGATTGGGTTTTCAGGATTTGGCGAACTCACCGGTGCGCTTCCTCCGTTAGGACGCTTAGTATTTGTCACAATCAACGTACTTTATTGTATTCCCTACGTAGATATTAACCCAGTAGTACCTTTCTTTTGACCAACAGTATAGTAGTACTAGCTATACCTAGCCGCGCATGCATTGCACGTGCTTGGCGAGACGTGTGATGGGAGGGTATAACTAGAGGC
>JAUTBR010139204.1:0-10474 GCA_032361205.1 Pseudorimula midatlantica
GCTACGTGCTACATAGTAATCATATAGTACATTTATGCCATCCACGCTATTGTCAGTGTCAGTGTCAGTCGGCGACCGGGGTTAAACTGTAATAGTATAGCCTATACTGCAATAAACCCACAGGTTGTCGTCAGCTGAGTCACAGTGACTCACAGAAGTCCCCGGAGATAGGGAGAAATCAGTGACACGTGAAAACACCAAGGCATGGCACGTTACATCGCCGCACTCACGCACGCGCACACACACACGCACATGTACACGCACACACATATATGTAATAAACGTGATACCAAAAGCACGACCGTAGAGCTAAAATGTGTTATTCCCCCGGGAGTTGAGAATGAACACTGAGTGTACACGGATCCATTGACCGGGATAATAAGGCGGCGCTTAGAGCATGCCTTAGGGGGTGGAATTGGCGCATTATAAGTGGCCTATTATTATTATTATTATTATTATTATTATTATTAATTATTATTATTATTATTATTATTGTTATTTATTATTATTGTTATTATTATTGTTATTATTATTATTATTATTATTATTATTATTAATAATAATAATACTACTACTACTACTAATAATAACAATAATAATAATACTAATAATAACAATAATAATAATAATAATAATAACAATAACAATAACAATAACAATAATAATAATAATAATAATAATAATAATTTATATAGCACTTAGGAGATATGAACATACTTACAACTTTCAAGTTACATAACAACAATGTTTTCAAAGAATGTATGGTCCCAGCTACCAGTATCATTATTAATGATTATTTGTGACTAACTTTGAGCAGAATTCAATTATAGATAAGCAATTATTACTAAATTGCATTAAGCTAAACCAGTTGAACTGGAAAGAATACTAATAGTATATAGCTATACTGATGCACATGTGTGTATGCTAATCAAATGTATTTAGTTTCAGATAAAATTTCATTTGACAACTAATAACATGAACCACATTTAACCTTCTCCATGCTGAAAGCAACCAGATATGCCCTAAAGTATGTAGGGTATAATTTCACGTAGCTCACTCATCTGCCACAAGACCATATCACTCTCTAGGTGATCTCTTATATACATTATATCGGGGATCATGCACTTTCGAGAGCGTTATATGGTCTTGTAGAGGATAAGAAAACTTTGTAAAACGATACCCAGGTGTATGCCTGTTCCACGTTCCTAATCCAGCAGTTAAAGGGTTAGGAACCATAGACAACTTATACTAGTTGTGATCGAGATACTAACATATCAGGAAGTAGAATATATCAAACGGATCTTGACAGTTTGTGGAGACATCCAGAAATTGCCCTATTTCTAATCAATATGGATATTTTGCGCTTGGGTGATACAAGGACGTTATTTTGGGGCTTTGGAGACGGGATTTGTCGTGACGTTGAATAGGAAATGGATCAGATGGATTCTAAAGATAATCAACAAGTTCACAGGATGTCAAGCATGATCTCATTTTGAAGTTGTGACGACCTAAATTCCATGGTACGTGAGCGAGTATGGTATTTATAGTTGGAGGAAAACTGTGTCATAAATATGACATTCTATATATCTGACATTTATTTATGATCTAACCAAAGTTACAAATTCAAATACAATTTTCACAATTATAAATAATTGCACACTAGTAATATATAATACTAGTAATTACTTACATCATACACAGTCTATATTGTAGTGTAACAAATATAATATTCAAAGGATATATGGAATGTAAACAAAATAAACAATCTATTATTTTTGTACATGAGCTTTTGTATGCAAAAATGAAATTGATGTTCATCCAAATATTAAATAAACTGTTCATTTGTATTTATATATCACTCCTAACTGGTGGGAATCACATGATCATTGTGCATCATTCACAGTCTCACTTGATGACAAAGGTCAGAGGTCATCTGTACATTTTAAAATCGTGAATCGTATATCATGATATTCTCCTAAGTGCTTGTAAATAAGTGGCTATTTAAAGGTCTAAGGTCCATTCCACATCAATGCATTACAGTAATAGTAATTGTGTACCTTTATAATGTGCCAAATCCATGCTCCATAACTCATGTAGGGTATGTTCTTCAGAACTTGTACATTATGTATTTAGTATATATACTACTCAAAATTTGCTAAGGATCATACCATTTTTGTATGAAAATATTATTCAATGACCCCCATATTGATATAATAAAATATATAATACCACCCTTAATAGTGATCCCTAGCAAAATGTTAGTGGTATATAACTAGTAGCAGTATAATTATAACTAAACAATGCTAGTGTTACTGTTGTACAATAACAATACTATAATAGTATACGAATCAAATTATATAGAACAATAGTGATACAGAAAATACTTATATAATACATAGTCCACTCCAAAAATGGATTCAGGGCTAGAATGTATTTTTGGACATATACAAATCACTTTACATTATGTGACAAGGCACTTGACCAACAAAACCATCACACATTGGGCCTGATCCTTTCTAGCTGTTCTGTCTGTACTTTCTGTCCGAGACATGCATGGTTATAAAGGATCAACACCGCACAGTGTAACTGCGCATGTCTCTGACAGAAAGTACAGACAGAACAGCTAGAAATGAGCAGTCCCCTTTAAATCAGCTGTACATCTATGATAATACTAGCTAGAGCGGTCACCATCCTTATCTTATAGCATTGCTTGTACATCTATGATAATACTAGCTAGAGCAGTCACCATCCTTATCTTATAGCATTGCTTGTACATCTGTGATAATACTAGCTAGAGCAGTCACCATCCTTATCTTATAGCATTGCTTGTACATCTATGATAATACTAGCTAGAGCGGTCACCATCCTTATCTTATAGCATTGCTTGTACATCTATGATAATACTAGCTAGAGCAGTCACCATCCTTATCTTATAGCATTGCTTGTACATCTGTGATAATACTAGCTAGAGCAGTCACCATCCTTATCTTATAGCATTGCTTGTACATCTGTGGATAGAGTAATTTAACTTCAAGAACTTGCCGACACATCGGAAGAAAAGTGTCACCATATTCATCAAGCCAAGTTAACACACTTGGTAGGAATCTTCCCCACAACATATCTGCAGGCCTTTAAGTTATTTTGTTTGATATACACATAGGAGCCACTTAGGAGCCACCCACAGGCTCCATGTACTTTTCAACAACTTGCAGACATATTTGAAGGAAATGGCAGCAGATTCCTTATAGAGCAGAGTTCCAAAGTTTAGTAGAAAGCTCCCTTACAAAATATCTGACAGTCCTTATTTAATTTTCTTGAGCATATAAATATATATAAACTTGAGAAAATGGTCCTTTGCCAATGCGAAAATATGAATAATAAATCATACAGAATTATTATATAGTATAACTTGGGAATACCATAGTCTAAAAGATATGCCATAGGAGACATTAGCTTGTAATATATCATTTCCCTGGAAGTTTCACAAATCAATTGTAAATTACTGCAGTAGTAAGTAAGTATAAACCCTGTTGCAACCTTTATGGTCTACTTGGTTTAGTCTTGTATCATGAGACACATAATCATAATGCAGTGTCTCATAAGGTAACTTACCATGTTAGTAGACAGATGCTAAGATTCTGCTAAGTCTCGATTTCACACAAACTTGCAGACTTTTTTATCTTATGAAAATTCTGATTGGCTAATGGGTATAGCAATATCTGGTAGACATACAGCATGCAATAGATTACACTCTGGTCTCATGAGACTGACTGACTGTCTAGACACCTCTACACTGAAGTTGTACGAACTGTATTTAGCCTTGTTGCAAGTTTTACTCTGGTTTAGTCGATCGTAGTGCTGTACATCTCTTTGTGGCATAGGCGCGCTGTCTTCACGTTATAGGCGCGCTGTCTTCATGTTATAACATTTGCAGGAATACCTCTGAGACTAGGATCCAGGTGGTGCCATGACCATGATGAGTGTAAACACAGGAACATTAGCCACTGCTGTGCTAACCACTGTGTATTCATGGAGCCAAACTTCCATGGGATGGGAGGCCAAAAGGCGTTTGTTCGTACATCAAAATGGACATGTTTTGAAAACGGTGAATCAGTAGGAGGTTTTTGGTGTTTGTGTTAAGGTAATGTGGGGAATGTCTGATGACCTTTCGGAGCTCCGACCTGATGAAGTTTTGATTACGATGTTTTTCCGCGATGCCGAGGTCATCAATGAGGAGAAATATCCAGGTAAGGAATCAACAGCTGTAGCGGAAGGTTATCAATTTGTATTTCTGGACGTGGCAGATTTGTATTTTGGGATATGGCAGATTTTAAGTTTTACGAAATAGCAGGGTTTTAATTTGGCTATTGTAGGTTTTTCATCCTGGATGTGGTAGATTTTAAATTTGGGATATGGCAGATTTTAAGTTTTACGAAATAGCAGGGTTTTAATTTGGCTATTGTAGGTTTTTCATCCTGGATGTGGTAGATTTTAAATTTGAGATATGGCAGATTTTAAGTTTTACAATATATTTGAGTTTTAATTTTGGATATGGGAGGTTTTTAACTCTGGATTTGGCACATTTTTTATTTGCCATTTAAGGCGCTGGAAGGTTTTACATTCACAATTGCACCTCATCCTACTGATGACCATTCACAGCTGAGCGGACTGAAGCAGTGTGGATCTACGCACTCTGTTCACCAGAGCTACACAAGGCTTGAACCTAGGACCTCCAGGTTACGAGTCCGACTCACTACCTCTAGACCATCGCGCTCCAGACTATCTGTGTAAACAGGGATGAGAATAAATAGTGATGTTCGACATGTTTGAAAACGTTATGAATTCAGCTAATATTTACCAGGATCCCTTGAATAGTTGTCCACGTTATTTGTGTGGACAGTTGTAATAAACGTGCGATGCCTTCAAATAGGAATGCAATGGTAAATATTGTCAAAATACAGCATTTGTTTGCATATAGTATATATTGCTCCAGTGTGCCATAACATGCTGAATATTTACTTAGTACAGTAATTACATAGTACTACAATAGTACTTGACCTAATTACATAGTACTACAATAGTACTTGACCTAATTACATAGTACTACATCTACGGCATCGGCATCGGTAACAGTTTAACTTCAACTCTAGATATGATAAACTATACAAGTATCAGCTCATGGAACCATTTCATGAATTTAATATCGGTATTCAATACGAGACCACGGCTACAAGACAGCTACAGATATATATAGATATATCATATGGGATCTCTATGGTGTCGTATTTAGTTGATATGAAAGCTTTGTAAAATGATACCTAGGTGAATATGATACGTATTCCACGGGGATATACTATTGTAAAATGATCCTCCATCTGCTACTCTTTTTTTTTAAATTGTGGATTAGATCCACTTTCAAGATTCTTTCACTAATATCACGACTTGTCAGTTTAGGGCAGGTGGAACTATGCAATATCCATATAGCGCTGAATGTTGCAGTAAACCTGTGAGTGCTGGCTGATAATGACAGAGCATGGACGATGACTGCATTGCCATAGCGCACAGTACAGACGGTGTATCCTATCAATAGTGTGTTGGAAAGGTAACTTTAATGCCAGGGAACATTAATGCCAGGGATATAACATGGGAGGAACCTTTGTTCTCTGAAATCTAACTTTCTACCATTGCACTTCCCCCTGCCCTCTCTGCTACTCAGGTATATATTCAGTGTTTTTGCTGCCCATCGGCCATCGGCAATTTGCCGATTTATTTTTCAAATATCCGAAATGATATGTTAAAAATACATATATTATTACCAAAATGTCCTAAACTCTTTTACTCAGTTTTCGTCATTCGGGACAATTGTCTGAAACTAAATTTATTGCAGCTGAATCACTGTATATTCATCAAAGATTGGCCATGGATTGAATTGGGTAGTATTATTTAGTCTACGAGTCTATAGACAATTGAAAACATGGCATTCTTGAAGGTAGCATGTAGCTTGAGCATGTCTGAGAAATGTGTCTGTAATCATAAAGAGATGTGTGGGGGAAGGAAACGAGGGAGGAGGTGTCTGTATAGCTATGGACAATGTTCTTACCTGATCATCCCTCGAGTTCTTGGCTAGAAATCAAAGAAAGATGTACCAGAAATACATCAAAGTTATTCTGATGCGGCAATGGTAAATCTACAATTACCATGGTTACACTTGAAATCACGACTTGATTTGTCTTTGAATTTTCAATGGGAGATATTTTGGGATCAGACAGTTGGTCTTCAGGAATGCATTATGGCAATTTCAGAATGTATTTGTAAAAATATATAATGCCAACAACTTTATCGTAGAACATTGTGAATTGACGCCTTCAATTGAGTGAATTATTGTTTTACGTCACAGCGGGAATCTTTCACCTGTATGTGACGAGACTGCTTCAAATGTATATTTTGAAATGTTAAATGTTTGCTTGGTGATCTTATACAGGCTGGTCCATTAGATTCCTACCACACTATACAAAGCATCCATGCTATGTAGACAAACTGTGCACTTTCAGGAAAAATAATAAAAGCACACTTCTTTAAAGAAGTGTATGGATGTTCCTTGTTCACCCATTTCCCCCCAAAACGCATTTGTGTAGATATTTGTGTGATATAAATTACTTAAAATGTGTATAATAATAACAACAACAATAATAATAACAATAATAATCACAATTATTAAAAACAAAATATTAATAATAATAATAATTATTATTATTATTGTAATAATCAAACAGTTTTGTGAAAGGATACACTCACTGAGTACCCGTAATATTGCACAAGAAAATGTCAGTATAATCATGAGAACGTACCCTAGTGTATTTTAAAGATAATGATGTAATTTTAGAACAGAATAAAAAAAGTGTCTGATACGGTGATAAGAGGTCGTTATAAGAGAGAAGAATTATGGTAGCTTTGAGAAATGATGCCCTTAGTACTAGTAGTGCATGATTAACAAACATTGTCAGAAAATTCCTGAAGTTTATATACATGCCCCAAGTCAGTCCAATGAGCCTACCCTGAGCACCTGTGTGTTGGTAATAACTAATAGCTGAGTGAGTGTAACAACTTACTAACAAGCTGGCTTATGTATACAGTGAAGGGGTGAGAGCCTGAAGCAATGTAATCACAGATGGCTTGGCTTGTACTCCCGGGTAGACCAAACAATCAGAGGCTACAAATGATGACGTGCTGTGTGTGATTTCTCAATGTGTTATACTGGCTTTGATCCACATATGTACAACACTGATGTGTGTAGTATTTGAGGCAGATCATTTTGATAATATTTGAAGCAGGCAGAACAATCGGGCCAGGACATTTCGGGAAGGACGCTTTCAGTACAACACTGGGGGTACAGGAAGTTGTATTGGTGATCATAGTCCTATGTACAGACGCTATCTGTTACAGTTGGACCAAGTTGAGGTGGACGATGGCCCTCCTCGAGACAGACTGTACAGGATCGCTGATGAACTTCTCAAAACAGAACGGGCGTATGTCGAGCGATTACACCTACTTCATAAGGTATGTAATATGTAATAGAATGCAGATTTGTCTTATTACGTTTATCTAACTCTGAAATTAATCACAACACTTAATAATGCATATTTGATTTTATTCTCACTGATAATGCAATCTGTCATGAATCTGTATGTGCATGTGTGCACGCTGCACTTGTGTGTATCTTGTGTGTATGTGTGCATGTGTGTGTGTGTGTGTACATATTATGTACCCACATATATATGTGTGTGTGTATGTGTATATATTATGTACCCACATATGTGTGTATGTGTGTGTGTTTGTGTACCCATATATATGTATGTAGTGTTTGTGTGTACATATTATATACCTACATATGTGTCTGTGTACATATTATGTACTCACTTATATGTGTGTGTGTACATATTATGTACCCACATATGTATGTGTGTGTGTGTGTGTATGTGGGCATATGTGTGTACATCTGTGTACATGTATGTGTGTCTGTACATGTATATGTGTGTGTACATGTGTGTCTCTGTGTGTGTACATGTGTGTGTGTGTGTGACATGACCCACTACAGTGTGGCAGCTGTTCTGCAGGTGTTCCACCACCGCATCAAGATGCAGAACCAGCAGCAGCAGCAGACAATGTTGCCGCCCGAGGTCATCACGCAGATGTTCTCCAACATCGAGGGCATCTACCAGTTCCACCACAACTTCCTGTTACCACAGCTGGAGGATCGCATGAAAAACTGGTGAGCACTACCACGTGACTGTGTGTCACGTGACACTGGATACCACTGCCTTGTGTCACATGACACTGGATACCACTGCCTTGTGTCACATGACTGGTTATCACTGCTTTCTGTCACATGACTTGACACCATTGCATTAATGTGTCACATGACTTGGGTACCACTGCCTCGTGTCACATGACACCAGATATCACAGCCTTGTGTCATATGACTGGGTATCACAGCCTTGTGTCATATGACTGGGTACCACTGCCTTTTGTCATATGACTGGGTACCACTGTCTTTTGTCATATGACTGGGTATCACTGCCTTGTGTCACATGACACCAGATATCACAGCCTTGTGTCATATGACTGGGTACCACTGCCTTTTGTCATATGACTGGATGCCATTTCCTTATATGTACTTCTGAGTATGGCTTCATTACGTCATGTGACTGGGTAACATTAGTTTGTGCCTCACTTCCTGTGGAAACAACTCATTCACATACTATGTGACATAGCTGTACACTGTATGGATCATAGTTGCTCTGGGTTCTTCTCCTTCCATAAACAGGGGCCGAGATTACGAAACTTTTCTGAGGACGATTTCATACTCAACTCAGAATTTTGATCATAAAATGTCATGTGACGTCATAACCCGAGTGCGTTTTTGTGCTCGACTCACGTGCTATGAGTTATATACTCTAACAGTACAGTATTAGTTATATACCCTAACAGTGCCTCTTGGCGGTACAGTATCAGTTATATACCCTAACAGTGCGTCTTGGTGCTAAGCTATGTAAATATACACAGAGGTGGTATCCATGACAAATTGCCTCTTGCTTCTCCCATCAACTACAGCTATGTTCCATTTGAAGAACTCCTCTCCACAGATAATATAATGTCCATTACGGCAGTCTGTCTGTGCCCTGCCTGATGATGAATCTCAGAGGTTAGTGTAGCAGACAGCTAACTTGTAGGAGGCCTTCCGTTGTGTTAACCCTCCATTGCCGTCATTCCTCACTGACGTCATTCCTCACTGACGTCATGCAGTCAAAGCACGTTATAGCACATGTAGGCCACACCAGTTTATTTCATTGTACAGTTTATTTCATTGTTTTATGGATGAATTTCTTGAGTGTTTGGAGATGGAAAAACAATAATATTTTACATTTTGCATTATATTGTTATAGAATTAAATGGACATTGCAGGTTCTATAATTCCCCCTCTTCCATGGGGTATAAATTAAGGTATAATTATGTATTGTTATATTTTGTCCTATTTTACGAAGTTTTATTTTTATGAATACAGATCTATCCAAAACCTTTTTAGGTCATTTATGTTATAACATCCAACAGGTACACAAACAATCGAGATACGTGCGTTTCTTATTGTATTCATTTTCCTGAAGATTATAATTATACTTGTAAGTATTATTTTTATTAATGTTTTCTCAATTTTTATTAGTGTTTTCTCAATTTGCCTAGGAGAGGCCTATACATAATATAGTGTATATTATGTAAAACTAGTAATTACATTGGTTTGGCATTAATATGATGCCATTTTGTTGTGCACATGGTGATTCGTACAGCAAGACATATAGTTACTTGTGTCTGTTGTTGAAAAATTCAGCTGATACAAATAAAGAAATTATGAATAAAACCTAAACAATTAGAATGAAAACAGCAAATTCTATGAAGAAATACACACCTTTCAAAGTATATTTGGAGATGAAAGTTAGAAGTCTATGGGTTAACTGATACAGAGCCAGTTCCAAAGGCATGACCTATTCACCTATGAAAGTCGATTAATTTGCAAGAGCAGGGAGATGATTACATTCAATTAGGCATAGTGTCTGGCTGACCAGGAGCCAATGGCTGTCTGACCTCCGACCTGTTCAGTTGGATGGTAAGATGAATCAAAGGACACCAGATAGCCCCTCCAGATAGCCCCTCCAGATAGCCCCCTCCAGATAGCTCCTCCAGATAGCCCCTCCAGATAGCCCCTTGGTAGGAGTACTATAAGTCTGATGTCTTTCTATCTCGATACTTAGTGACGTTAAAGGCATAATATCACAGTTGGTTGACCGATATGGTCGTCTAGTACGGTTTTACATGAAAATAAATGCATTTCTTTTGACTACACGAGTAGTTTATACAACCAGTTACCTATTCCACATGTCTCACTAGTTATCAATATTTAAATTTTGTATTACTATTATAT
>JAUTBR010139315.1:0-10472 GCA_032361205.1 Pseudorimula midatlantica
CTACGCGCTTATCACCAAAATCAGTAAACTGGGTACGTCTATAAATAGAATTCGTTCCACTTGCAGCCGCTATCGAAAACGCTCACAGGCACTTGAATGTCCACGAAATAAAAATCACTGTAAAATATACCTCTGCTGACAACACTGTCAGTGACTTTGTATTTCATAGACATTCAAGTGCCTGTGCTTTAACTACATTTAAAGACATCTAACAAATCTTCCATGATGTTGTTCATACCTCTTAGGAATATCCCAAATTGTGTCACAAAGGCCAAGAATGTGCGGACACGTATTTTCGTGGGTGACCAGATTGATGACTGTAAGGATCTCTCCAGTTTGTACTACATGTTGCCTTTCCAGAAGGTGGGTGACATCTGTTTAGCAATAAATATGAAAATGTTTCCATGTTCTCACAAAAATCAAACCATAACTATTTGATTCTTATGCTATACTTGTGGCAAATGGGTGAAAGATTCCCGCAGTAACATCATGCTATACCAATGATAGAAACTCACTTTAAAACTTACTAACCCAAATAGTGATACAAATAGCAAATGTAATAAATTTCTACTAGCCCTTAGGATACCTTTTGCATTTGGAGAATTACTCCGGGCTAGCGAGCCCGGCTAGTGTTAATTTCTTCGATCCCTGCTATACCAAGGTGTAAGTCAATGATCACAACTGGTCTATCAAATAAACAATTAAAACATGATAAACAATATGCACCAATGTATATTTTATCACAATATTTTCTAGGGCTTCCTCATCAATTGGGACCTAGAGAAACAGGTGTGGGACTACATGTTTGGGAAAGAAGCATTCAAGGTAAACTAGCATAATGTTTCAGGTAAACTAGCACAATGTTTCAGGCGGCACAATGTCCTGTGCGCTGTATGCAGACTACTTGAGGTTAAAAGCACAATTGGTGGAGAATTATTTGATTTAATAGTCTGACGTAATGCATTAATGATTTTAGTCTACATTTTAGAAGCGGTGCATTGATGTTTTGAAGACGTAAAGTATAGATGACATCATATATAACGTGACGTCACAATGTCACCTAAGAAAAAATGTTGGGGTCACGTGGACCAATCAAATTGCTGGATTCACTGGATATTTATTTATTCTGAATTATTATTAATATTACAGTACTATTGTTGTTATGTTAATACTAATATTAGTCCATGCATATATGTCTTGATTCATGATTGGGTGTTAATCATGTTCATGTTTAGTAATCTTTCATCGCTTAATACAATTGTTTTGCATACAGTCATCCAAAATATTTAAATCCTGCACTGTGACTTATTCCATGTAATACCAGTAAATTAACAATTAACATATCATTGCCATGGTTACAGGTGAACTACAATGAGTGCACAGCCATTGTCACAGAGCCGTGCTTCAACTTTGCCTCCGTACAAGAGGCCATGAACGAAGTATTCTTCGAAGAGTACCAGTTTGACGCTCTGTATAGGTGCAATGGTGGGTCTCATGTGGTATACCTATACACAGCGACAGAAACTAACTTTAAAACATGACGGAAGAACAATTGTATGATGACAGAAGAACAATCAACCATTGTTATGAAAGATGATAACCTCGACTTTATGGTCCTATGAAGAAGTCAATCACTTCTATGACTTTCATTGAGGAGCAGATAATGATACTGCCATTATTGATCATTAATATCTAAAATGTTCCTTCATTACGGTTGCATCACCCTCAGTGTACGTTGTCTATCTCACACAACTGCCTATGGTGGATTCTTATTCTCTTCTATACATAAAAATATTAATATTATGCAGGGGCAGATTCGGGGGGGGGGAGGGGCTCACCCGGCTTGCACCCCCCCTAGAATTGGAGATTTCATATTCATAAACACATATTTTGTATTATGTTATGGTGGGTTATAACACTTGATATTGACAAAGCTTTAGACATGTATGCTGAAAGACATCCTATAATGCTGTTAACTACAGTTCTATATAATAAAAATGAAGTAAAATAATCACTAAAAGTATGCACCCCCTCTAAAATACACTTTGAGCTCCCCCAAAGTTTGGATCCGCCCCTGTATTATGTAAACAAATCAATGATATAGATGTTGTCATTAGTTTTGCCAATATTTGAAAGTGCATGACAGCACTTGGACAGACAGGGTTGGTGAAGATTGTTAAGTGTCATGCCACATGTGTTGCAGCCAGTGCTCTGAGTCAGTACAAAAGTCAAGCAGAGGAAACAGAGAAACATCTGTGTACAATGGTCATCGATTCCGGATATTCATTTTCCCATGTTGTTCCATACTTCAAAGGAAAACAAATTAAAGAAGCAATTCGAAGGTTTGATAGCCATAATTACTATAGTAAAATTACTGACAATTTTTAAACAATAATTTGCAATGTGAACAGGAAGGTTTAGGTTTCCACAGTTTTCAATAATTAATTAATTTAAATTTAGACGAAGCAGTTTTTTTGGACTAAAAACATGCATGCCCTTTTATGAATCTCTTGTCGTCCTTGTAATTGTTGATTTGTACAAGTCAGGTTGTAATAGCTTGTATCATTCGTCTTGGATGTGAATATGCTCATGTGTATACTTGCTCTTCATTTTCAGAATAAATGTTGGTGGGAAGTTATTAACAAATCATTTAAAGGAAATTATATCATATCGGTAGGTCTTTCTCTTCACTTCTCTTCAGTTATTATGGCTGAAGCTGTCATTGTAATTTCCTAATGTGCATATTATTTACCACTACTATAGAATGTTCTTATCAATGCATTTACTGCATGTGTATGTATATTATCTGATTATTATTATTATCATTATCATTATTTTGTATACCGGTAGTGTGAATCTTCAAATAAAAGCTGCTCTAAAAAATATAACAATAATAATATTATTATTATATGTACTATTATTATTAGTAGTAGTATTATTATTCTTGTTATTAGGTACTAGTATATGTAATTATTATATATTTTATTATTATTTAATTTCAAGCAGACCTTGGAAGTTGATACATTTTTCAGTACCTACCAAATCTTCCATGGGTATTTCTGCAAAATTGTTGCAGCAAATTCTCCTATCAAAACAGACCACTAAAACGTTAACCCATTACTTTATAAAAGAACGGATTTTGATAACTAATCTCTCTGTTTCCTTTTAACAGTCAGTTGATGGTGATGGATGAGACGTACGTGGTTAACCAAGTGAAGGAAGATTTGTGTTATGTGTCACAAGACCTGAATACAGACATGAATATTGCCAGGTGAGCACGGGTTAAATATTGACACACAATTAACCATCTCCCTGCTGGATTAGGCACAAGCACTGCTCTTATAGCTATAAAGGCTGTCTCTGATTGACTCCAGCATTGAGAGGGTTAAAGGCATAATGTCACAGATCTTGCATATTAACCCTTCAACTACCAGGAGCGCCTGCATGCGCTCTAATTGTGACGTCGCTATCCTCGTTGGGTAGCTGTACGTCAAAACAGGTGTAGGAGGTAAAGGGTTAATATGATTAGACACACATCTGATTCTAAACTTACACATACAAAGCACCTGATGAGACACTATTTGGAAGCATTGTACATGCTACATATGTCACTCAATGACATAATTCCACAAATCTGACACCAACTTAATGTCTTGTGCCACATTTCGAGCACTTTCTGTGCCTAACACAGCAGGGAGAGGGAAAATATTCTACAGTCTCAGTTGTTTTCTTTGAACAGATAACATAACATTATATTTTATGAGTGCTTCACTGAGTAGGCACTGAGTTGGGTTTTTTTCTCTGTCTAGAAAGCGAGGTAAGGAAAACACAATCGCCAGGGACTATGTGTTGCCGGACTACACACACATCAAGCGGGGCTATGTCCGCCCACTGCAAGAGACAACAGGGAAAACTAAGGACAACGAACAGGTTTATTTAACGTCATTGTACTTGTGACATCCTAGATGAAGTATTTGCGTGAAATAAAGTGAATGGACTTTCATAATAATTGCCTGAAAGATCCATTTCCATGGGTTGGTTGATTTGATTCAAAATGCCACCCGAGGCTTGTTCAGGAAGGCGCGAAACCTGCATGATGTGGGGCCGAGTTTACGTGTGTTCAGTCATGTAACCTACAACTGAGACCGTCGCCTCGAATTTCTAAGGAAGGAAATATGAACAGATTTGTCGAGATTTTAGTAATAAACTACTCTGTCAATAAACTACTCTGCATAATATCACCTTCGCTTAACCTTAGCTAGTATATGCCATGCTTTAAGCGATCTACTAAGATCTGCGGGACATGATATGGTCTAGTCTGCATTTCGGAGATCAGTAACCATGGTAAACATGCCAGACATAATCTTGGATTTCTAAGCGATGTAGCTCCAGAGCACTCACGCTCTCAGTCCGCAACTCGCGCGCTAACTCGCCGAACAAAATTGTTCAGGAGATGGGGTAGTGCGTAAACTCACCCTCATGAATAAGCCAATCCTAGCAAGCAAAAATGTTATATAACGGTATTACAGAATAGTAATAATGTTAAAATGTTGTAATAACATAACAATAATGTTGTGTGTTTGCGAGGATTATTTAAATTTTGAATCTCTCGCTGCAGGGAGTGAAATTTACTATATAAAAAAATCTTGTGGTAGTGTGTCGGACAACGCAATTAAAATGTTCAAACTTGAATGCTGTGTCAGAGACTGGTACCTTTACTATGGTAGGGGAACGGTAGATGTGGAAATAATAAGTGTACAAAGTGTGTGTGGTTGATTTTGTTTTAGTTGTATCAGCTCATGGATCTTTATGTAAATAGTTACTGTGGATTATCCTCCCACTGTGAAGCAGATGATCAGATGTCGCCAAAATATTTTGGAAAACACCTATTGGTGTCAAACATAGGATGTGATATAACTTTCTGTCTGTTGCAGTTGATACGAATGAACAATGAGAGGTTTGCCGTGTCGGAACTACTTTTCCACCCGTCAGACGTGGGAATTAACGAGATGGGACTTCCCGAGGCCATTATTGATGCACTGACACCCATGAAGGAAGGTACGCTGTACCGTTGTCTGATAGTCCACGACAGATGGCAATGATTCTATTTCGAATTCTTGGTTTATTTTCAACTCAGTCAAAGTTTTATCAGTCCACTATTTGACTGTTTGCCCTGATAAGAGTTTTCCTAAGTATTAACGCAAAAATATCTATCTGGTTGCAATGAGTTTTGACACTTCTCAAAATTAGAAGGATAAATTTGTAGGTGATCAGTTTGCAGTCGGAACAAAATCTAGCAACTAAATGAGTGACTTTTGAAGTATTTTTTGTTTCAGAGATGAAACCACATATGTTGGGGAATATTCTGTTGACCGGGGGAAACTTCCACCTACAGGGCTTTGATGACCGTCTGTACGTATCCCTACACTGTGTGGTGGCCGATTTACTTCCTCGATTCCAATTATTGTCGGCACTAATTATACATCCAATTAAAATATTGTAAACATAGCACACATTTCTTTAGTATTATTATTATCAACTGGGAAATTAGTTTTGAAGAAATGGATATCTGATATGATGAAAATTAGAATCTTCAATCTTCATGCATTATTATATGAATGAATAAAATATGCTTAAATCAAATCATATAGGCTTTGTTTTATCTTGCAGGTATCGAGACTTGCGCATTCTTGCTCCAGATGATTATGACGTCACTGTTACAACACCAAAGAAGTGAGTCTATTTCTGTATTGAGCATCTCTGCAGTAGTCTCCCTTGGTTCATCTGCATCCACCATGACACCAATATGTTTACATAACATGTTGGGGGCGGGTGGTAGTGCAGTGGTAGAACATTTGGACTTTGGGCGAGAGAAATAGGACCCGAAAAATCACCACCATAAGCATAATTTATTTTCCTTTCATATTATTTCAATCATATCAGAGCTTTTCAGTTTAGGCCAAATTAGGGAAGAATGGATTAAAACACCCATGACACAAAGTGTTGCAGCAATCCCATGACTTTTGACTTTGTTTCAGCCCAACAACGTATGCCTGGGAGGGTGGATGTCTTCTTGCCAAGGATCCAAACTTCCGCAAGATGGTGGTCACACGACAGGAGTTTGATGAACATGGACACAACATCTGCTACGAGAAATTTGATGTCTGACTTATTTTGAATAAATGTGCTTTTTATCATGTAAAATTTCAATATTCTGTTGTGTATTCACTTTTCATTGTCATGAGTAAGAGGGTAAGGAGATTTGGGTTATCTCTTCTTTTCGTGAGACGTTTAACCAGTTTAACTATATTGAGAGAAGTGTTGGATATTTAAAATCCCTTGGATTTCTAAACTTAGAACTTGTAAATTGTATTCCCTCTGTCCTGAGCTTGCATCTCATAAAAACACAACACAGAACATGTAGTTAACATGTTGAGTGGACTAACAGGAATAGAAAAATCTATTGATAAGTATTTTCTACTAAGTATAATCATATGCAGTGTTTCAGATGGCCAACAAGATGTTCAGGACAATATCATAACAGGTTTTTAAAATCTCAGACATTTGTGAAAATAATCGGGCATTGTCCGATGACCGATGCCTATCTGAAACACTCTCATATGTATTGTAGACATCGGTGTAAGCTAATTTAGCACATCCTTATTCATTTGGTAATTTCACATTTCTTGCCATGCGAAGTGATGAGCTGCTGGTTGGCCAATCAACAGCTAGCCTGGACCAATCAGCGGTGAGGTTGGTCAAGCCCTGGTCAAGCTCTGAAATACATTAAAAATAATAATTTGGTACTAGCTTATAGACATATTTGTTATTAATGATGCAATTACTCTAAATTTTATATTTTTGATAGGTGATACAACATAGGAAATGGTAGCAGTTTTTGTTTTTCATTTGAGGTTGGTCAAGCCCTGGTCAAGCTCTGACAAATAATAGTTTGGTAATAAAGACAGATCTTTTATTAATGATGCAATTACTCTCAATTTTATATTTTGGATAGGTGATACAAAATACGAAATGGTAGCAGTTTTTGTTTTTCATTTTATGGGGCGGATCCAGGGGAGATGGGTTCACCCAGGTTGTGCTTCTTTATACATGATGGTAAAGGGACATAACTCTGTTTGCTCGCAAGTCTTCCTATTTGAACAGTGATACATCAAAGACACGATAAATAGCGGAACGTTCCCCCATTTAATATAAAATATGATTTGTTGTATAACTGTATCAAGTGCTGGGGAATAAGTACATCAGTAAATATCAACTTTGGGGTTGATAAATCAAGCGTAATTAATCTCAGATCGAAATTCGTTTGTCCGATTATACATGTTTATCAATGGTGATATTATGCCTTTAACTACAGTTCTACGTCATAAAAATGAAATAAAATAATCACTGAAATTATGAGCCCACCATAAATTGAAAGTCTGGATCCGCCCCTGATTCCATAAAGTATTTACAGATAACAGTTGTCTCTATGTATGGAAAGTTGTCTCTATGTATGTCTGTAGCTGCAGTTCTTTAGCTAAAATATGCCCCATTTACTATTATGGCACCCTTTTAAAAATAGTAAACGGGTCGTCTTTTAGCTACAGAACTGCATCTTCCATGCAAAGAGAATGTGAAATTACTGAATACAAAATAATGCTTGATTTTACCTCCGCCCCCCCCCCCCAATAAATACAAAGAAAACAAATGGTTCAGGAAAGAGAAAGTATATTTATGAATGATGTTGTTGGTCTCGAATACCACAACATCCACAAAGTTAAAAACTTTGAACGTGGAAGTAGAGTTACTTCCCTTTGACCGTAGACGGTAAGAAAAGGCGTCGTCTAAATATATCTCCCTTTGAGCAGTTAAGCGTAACGGGACCGTCCGCTTGTACATTTCTCAGGTATGGTATTAATTTAACAGCTGTTGTTTTGTGAGTAACGGCAATGTTTTCTTGTTTAGCATAGCGTCCCATTTGTAACTTGAACATCATAACGTGGGGAACCACCAAACATGTAGGCTACCTGTCTAGATTATGCCTACAACATCTACCTGCCTTTGTTTCCGGGCTGTTGCACAATGAGTCATTTAATTTGAACTGGAGGCTGGAGATAGAATATTAATGAGCTGATTAGAGCACCGATAACCAGAGTACACCTTATAAGGCTTTGAGACCATAGACGGGCCTTCATGTTAGCTGTTTCCAAGAGATCTACGATTTTTTGTACAGTGACTGACGAATCCCTGATCTGATCTCTGCTGTAGTCCAGCTGTTGATTGTGGTCAGAGTTGAGAGACTCCATGTCAACACAGCTGTTGTGGCTTACGATTTGACAGATGACATACGTAGTATGAATCTATCACTGCCGAGAAACATGTCCCTTGGATTTGAAAATGGGTGAGAATAGCTATATATATTTCTAATTTGTTTATTAATTCTACTATTTATCCGTTCTGATGTAGACTAAAATAGTAATTCACATATAGTGACCATATAAGTTGACACGAGATAGCTCAAGATTCAGTCAATATCTGGTGACGTAAACCGGTCAAACATCTAAATGCGATAAATACATTGAACATTTAAATGCGCTACACATTTACGATATCCCATTGTGTCCTTGCATGAAAACATCACGATTCATACATCATTGATAGCAACCTTCGCAATTCTTCCTGTCACTGGAAATGACCCCAACAAGACTTACTGCCCGTATTAGCGCCAGATAGTGTCATTGCTATGCCAGTCTCATTAAAATAAGATCCGAAATTAACAATACAGGTTTATGGTTTAGGTTTCCTGCAGCCATGAAAGGAACAATAAGCTGCCCCAGATTCAAATCCCGTCCAGGGCTGCTAATGTTAGCAATGTAAAAGATCCTTTATTAGTTAATCAGTACCATTCTGCAGCGGTCAGGTCTCCATATATATATTTTTCTCCCAGTCTTACATTTATTGCGCAGAAATTGAATGTATCCTAAGGACTAGTATAAATTTGGGGTTTTGTAACAAATTTGTTATTTGAATCATTATTCAGGCTAGTATTTTTGAAAGGTTAAGTTATATCCCTGATTTTGCATTAATAGTCTGCTTGCATTAATTTCATGATTTTCAATACCGGGTAAGTGAAAGAATTGTGAAAGCAGCTCTACACTCCCAAATTGCCCAATTCCAGAAAATAATATTATATACTAACGTCAGAAAATAAGGCAATGCATAATGGTAACACTTGTGAATGTACTAGTCCAAAACAACCATAAATATCTGTGATATTATGCCTTTAAACAACCCAATAAGACACTTGCATGCATGTGCAATATGGTATTGCCCATGCATTTCCGCACCTATGTTGAAAATTTCATTACAATTATTACAATTCATTTACTCACTTCTTGAGTGATAGTAAATCAGAGCTCTAGATAAGCTGCACATTTGCATAAAATACCCAATTAAAATGTCAAAAAACCCAATTAAAATGTATGCTAAATGCGTATTAATACCCTATTTAAATATACGAGTACGCAATTCTTTGGAATAGGGTTGTATAATACGCAATTCATTTCATATTTGGTTATAATTTGTAATATGAATCTGACACTATAGTATAAAGAAATGTTTATAATGTTAGTATTAATAGATGGTTTAATTTACCAGAATCAAGAGTCTGACTTATTCAACTAAAGTAAAGTTGGTGGGTATTATTTTTTTGGATACCCAATTAAGAGTGAATGCAGTGGGTATTGTACCCAATTCACAAAAGCTTATCTAGAGCTCTGGTAAATGTATAACACAACAATATACAGTGTATATACTTTATTTATCCTAAGATTTTTAGATTATAATGTGGGGCAATAATTTAGGTAGCTCGAGATTCCTCGAGTCTTTCCTGCTGACCATAAGTAAATAAGTAAGTAAGTAAGACCATATCCATATAAAAATTATGGTCAGCAGGAAATGCTAGAGGAATCTCGAGCTATTATTTAGGATATTTTGCATTAGGTTCTATTTGATATGGAGATTTATGTCCCGAGTGAAATAACTACTTGTTTACATTACAGGGAATTACCTCTGGCTTCTATGGACGACTAAGAACAAAATGGCGCTCAGTCCACCTCCAAAACGTGCAGAGCTTGAGTTCAAGGATAGCGAGGTTGCGGGGTCAAAGGTCAACACTACACTGGAGACCATCAAGGATGATTCTGCATTCATCTCGCGGTTCAGCTCTCTGTACAACAATCAACATTTCAGTGATGTTGTTCTCCGTGTGAACTCAAACCGGTACCATGCACATCGGTTTGTTCTCATCACGGCCAGCGAAGTCTTTGAGTGAGTGAATTACATCAACCAGCCTTCGAAGCATGGATTTGTCACAATATCAATGTTCACATTATTATTCCAGGTTCAAATCCCGTCCCAGGGGGCCCGGCATCAATGTTCGCGAAAGTTACCTTTCTGACGCGATATTGATA
>JAUTBR010139758.1:0-10471 GCA_032361205.1 Pseudorimula midatlantica
ATAATAATAATAATAATAATAATAATAATAATAATAATAATAATAATAATAATAATAACAATAATAATAATAATATTTATTATTATTATCATCATCATCATCATCATTGCCATCACCACCACCACATTTACCACACCATGAACACCATCACGCCTACTCATGCTCGTCGACCTCCGTCGCCTCAACATGCGTTATCACATTGATAATGACAGTATTCATTGGTAGTTATGATAACTAAAGATCGCTAAAATATATGAAGATCCAAGCCAAGAAGACGGGTGCCAGTGTGATAGCCTCTAACAATCGTATCTATTGGTGTCATAACTATGCAGCAAATTATTCTGTACTGAATGAAGAACTATAGTCAGTGTTAATTCATCAGACATTAGCCTACTATACAACTTTGCCAGTGTGTTGTTAAATTGGTAAACATGCCTTGTTATGATTGGAAGGCATTTTCGGGGTATATCAATGTCATTATTATTATTATTATTATTATTATTATTATTATTATTATTATTATTAATAGTAATATTAGTGTTATTAATAGTAGTATTAGTATTAGTAGTACATGTATTTAGTTTCGTGTCTCTGATATAATGGCTCTATTCTGAACAAACTACAAGACGATTTCCATCATGACAGATTATTACGATATATGTAATATATAATATAACATAATAAGCACACAGTAGTTTTGAAATTCGGATACAGTAGACAGAATTCTGGCTATTCCTGTTCCAAGTTCAATGGGGCTTGATATATTGAATCAGTTATCCATTGACAAATGCGACATCCGCTTGATTTGGTACACTATCCTATATAAATAAGCCCACATCACGTAACTTTACGAAGGTCAATGATCTATATATACTGGGTCACGTCTATTGATGTTTATTACAGAGCTGCGCTGTACAATAGCGATGGTCAGTAATGTTCCCAGCATTGTTCTCCCATCATGCCAAGCGTCCCACTCTTCCGGACTATCATACCCAGTATGTCAGAAGTTGAATAGAAGACGGGCTATTCATCCCTTTTTGAACTGGATATGGACATAACCAACTGTAACGCCATGATGTCATAAGACACTAAGGGCAGGGATGCGGGTATTCAATTTCCCAGGCATGGGATCAGCGAGTACGAATATGTAACACTTCCTGTGATCTCGTGCGCCATTATGAATATGTCTTCCAGTCTATAATCATTCCAAGCATGTTTCAAAAGCCGCATGTCAAATCTGACCCAACGATGACAATCGGAGGACGGTCACTTTAAAAACTGACCAGTGTGCGCATGCATTGCTGAGGAGTGGCGCTTTTCACATTCCGATCGCACCGGCATCTGAAATGACCACTGTGACGTCATCCCTGCTTTCACGTAAAGCGCTGACCCGCGACCGGGGGCTACTTTATTATACGGTTACGGATTAACAATTTGCTAAATACAAACGGCCCAAGGCGACACCGCTTCGAGATTAGACTCGCCGGACCTATCGTTTATGAATGCGAAAATTACCTATTATATGTGAATGCATTTATCAAGCGGAAGGGTATGATAGCTTTCAAATGGTAAATGCGCAGAAAACGAAGCGTGAATTGGATGAGAGGGGTCAAAGGTCGGTAAAGAAGCCCACCCATGATTGCATAGATGGGATTTTTATAATTTTCATGCCGAAAAAAAAGAAAACAGGGACGGAACTGTTATTGTGGCAATGCTATTGAATATCGAAATTATGTTCAAGGCCAGATATATAATTGCGAGAACCTGTAAGAGGGTTTGCTTGATTGTCCAATGCGGATCAGATGAAGGATCGTCCATTGTAATCTACAGAAGGGGGATGGTCAGTGTCCGAAGTTTACTGGACATTCGGACACCTGTGGATCATTTCCTCAATGGTTAAATTGATTTATTAAATTGCTTAGTGCCATAAACGGAAATTCCGAATAAAAAGATGCCTAAGGGTCAATGTCACATAAGTATATATACAACTAACAACACTAAGAACGCGCCCATGACATGCATTTAATTGCACCCCGGGGCTCCATACACCTCCCCTGAACAGAGGAAAAGCTGTGAAACTAATGTTTACGAAATCATTAAATATGCGTTAAAGATTACGTTTGCTATCATTTATAAGGTCGGTTGATTTTTATCTAATGTGTTATGCAATACATACACGGGTATTAATAGAAACGGCAGTATTCAGAAGCAATGGACAAAAGCATGGATATTATGACATGGGTTTACTACATCCTGTGCGGGAGAAAAGCATGTACACCGTGATGATAGAAGTCAATAGAGTGTTGCACAACATGTATTGAATCAATGTACAATGTATGACAATATAGGTTACAGTATGACAGCATCGTGTGCAAGGTCTGTGCAAGGTAATAAGCCTGTGAAGCTGGTGAATGTATACGACAATATCAGACCGAGTATGACAGGATGATGTGCCAATTGTATACAATGTGCAAGATAATGACAATATCAGATGGAGTATGACAGAATTATGTGCCAACTGTATACAATCTGCAAGGTATATATCAGATTGAGTATATAACAGAATGATATGCTAACTTTATAGAGTGTGCAAGTTACTAGTATAACAGTATGACAGTATGTTGTGCCAATTGTATAGAATCTACAAGATATGACTATCAGATTGAGTATGACAGAATGATGTGCCAGTTGAATAAAATGTGCAAGATATGACACTATCAGATTGAGAATGACAGAATACTGTGCCAATTATACAATGTGCATAACTATATCAGATTGTGCATGACAGAATAATGTCACAACACTCTATATAACGTGCAAGGTATGACAATAGATATTTGAACATTAGTTGTAGCAAAAGAATGTCGAAATGTTTAAGGAATTAAACGAGATATTATTATTAATTAGATTGAGATTGCGTATGAGACAATGATGTTCCAGATATGACACTATCCGGTTGAGTATGATAGAACTGTGATAGGTCTGAACAATGATTTGTAATTTACCATCAACCGTACGTGTGTTTTTCTCTTGGGAACTTGAATAGAGCCTATACTTACATGTATTTCTGATGTTGTGTATCAGTGTATGCTACAAATACTTATCACATAAACTACCAAGACAAGGAAGGATTTCTAATGTAATATTATGCGAAGTAGAACAATCATCGACATCGTAATATAAATAGGCCATTTACAAGAGTTCATCTCAATCATGTTCTTTAATACCACAATAACATAATATTACTTAACCTATGAGGACCAAGTATTATCTAACTTCTACCGTTGCCTCAGTTCGAGGAAATCCTTTAAAGAAATATTACAAATATTCAAACGTCGTGTGTTCAGACATACTAGTAGTTGTCTTTCTTCTGCCGCATCCCCTGAGACTGTCGTCGGCACATGTTTGTAAATAGTCTACTTCCGCTAGGGGTCTAGTTTTCGTGTATCGTTGAGATTTATGACGTAATGACCGTCATACTCCGATCAGAAGACTCTGGTTCAAAGAGGTACGAGTCAATCCGAGCGTGGGAGGTTTAATAGACTTTTATCAAAGTCCAGCTAATGTCTCAATCCTCATGAATCTGCATAATTCCTGGCTTATGTTTCAGATCAGCTCGAAACGAGAGGGCGATAAATTAATTAAATCATGTGTAATGGGTGTGAGATTTCAACGTGTGGATAATTTATGAAAACATGAAATAAGAAGACTCCATGTTTACGGATATGTTTCCCACACACCATGACTGTCAAATGGGGGAGAGTGAATGTTATGTATCTTGAAGACGTCTCGGTCTACCTCGCGCCGTTAACTTATGCTTTGATCCCCCGTATCTTACATGATCTACGGGGTTAAATCGTGCACGGAGCATGTGCGTCTGCGTTTTAATTAGGAAATGTAATTCATTAGGCCAATTTGATCCGAAGACCTAAGCTCACAATGTAATTGTAAGGTCGTGTATAACATGGGAACTGTTCGTCTGTTATCCAGCAGTTACCTTTCAAAGATGTCGTCTGCAGAAGGGGAAGGGTGCGGATTCGCGAGCGCTACAGCTTTAACCCGCGTGCGTTTTGCGCTGTGATTCAAGCTATATTTCTTTAGACGGACTCTCACGAAAGTTCCACTCGCGTGTATTTCACATGCGGCAAATTTCACACGCCTCGTGCTTCTTTTAAATATGTACATCGCCTGCCGTTGTACTACTAGCCAGACGTCTGAAGATCATCGCCTCGAGCGCCGATTAAGGAATTTGGCGGGAAAATATTAAAAAAACGCATTCATAGTCGGGGTATCTGCTCTCGAGCGCGTTGCGAGTAACGTTACGCAGACGGCTTGCAAGGTCGGCTGGCGTAACAAAAAGGTGATTATGGCTTCGTTTGTATAGATACCCGGGGCATCACCCACGCTGCATTATCTGGTATTATTCCGGAGACACGACAAATTATATCATTTTCTCCGGATCATATTCGCTTTGAGTGAAGTGCAAAGCTTTCTCGTGTTTCTAAGACCGACCACGAGTATATCTTTAGACGAATCTCGCCTCACTCCACCCCGAGCTTTCAGTTTTCTGGAATCAATTGGGCAACTCTTCGTCAATGTATCGCGATAGCTGGAGGCGGACAGGTGCAACAACTCGCAACTGTGGAAAGGGGAGGGTGACAAAACCGAGGCGTTCATAATCTCGCTTTCTAAATAAACTATGCTCACTACCCCTTTAGAAAACATGCATTATGAGTGTATGACTTTGGGGTGCACCACTACCACTGTAACGTGTTAACTCTTTCTCGACTGTGTGTTTAACGTGATACCTGTCATAATATGCACAACCATGCACAATATGTATTTTATAGACCACCTACACTATTACTATAGCTATAGTGTGTGGATATGGTTATCTGATTGAACACTACAAGTATTACCATAAGGCATAACATCTTAGAATTAGAATGTGAAACGAAATCATGTATTTTATCGATATGTTCTGTATTGCGGATTCTTGAAAAGTATTTCACTTTTATCTAATCCTGTTCAATTTGTATCAATAAAATATCTTGAAATCAATCAGGTCTATATGGATGGACATTTTGTGAACTTTAAAAGGATATTTGGTTAGCGATGCCTTTACGTATTAAAATTAACCATCTTAGTAAAGTAAATCATGTTGAAATACGGAAGTGACAAATAGCATCGGTCAACCTGTCTTCATGTTAACCCTCTTCCTGCTGGATTATGCACAATCACAGTTCTTTAGGGCATCTCCGGTTGCCTCCAGCATGTTGAGGGTTAAATCAAAATAACGTCCTTCCATAAGTTCCTACTTTCGGTATAGAGGGTTAATGCCCCCATGTCATAATGGAAAGCTGACTACCTTCTCGGCCTGTATGAAATGATATGTTTCTGCATCGATGCTAACCAAAGATGAGCATTAAACAGACACGCATTTTATTACACAAGGGACGGTGTAGTATTTCAACAGCTTCGTGTTATCAACTCGTTGAAGAATAGACTTTCTCGTTCCCCCACCACCCCTCAATCCGCCACCCCGCCCCACACCTCTGCCTCCCCATCCTCCCTGCCTCCCCACCCCCTATAGACGTCACACAATGCCACAAAGATCGTTGTTCACCATACCCTGAGTCTATACTATATATCTCCGACGGATAATTCCTATTTAATGACTGCTCCCATTCATCTAAACAGATACGTGTAATCTAAAACCATAGCTTTTAGATCCTATGGACTATGAAGGTATAACGTTCTGTTTGAATATCGTGTCGCCCGTGTATTCATAAACTAGACAATGCCTAAAAGCAACTGTTTATAACCATCACAATCCAATTTTCCAAATGATATTTTGGTGTGCATTGGCCATTCTCATAAAAGCACAGGATTAAATTCAATATCGCTTTTCGCCTTTGCTATTATTTTTCATTACTGCACAACAAAACATACAAATTAGCAACCGTTTTTCGTATGTTGCAAATTATCGCAAATATCGTCCCTCTCTGCTCTATATAATAACTCTGCTTGTCCGTTCCTTGTCAAGCTATTTCCATGCATTGCTGCCGCACTATGAGAGATATTACCGCCGTGTGTACGAATCACCGACGCACATTCTATCCCATTGTTACAATACATGGTAAATTTAACCCATTAATGAATAAGTTAATACTCGCATTGTGATTAATATAACACGGGGATCAGAGCGATATTACATGGAGAATACAAACAGATTTATATTATAGAAATACACGATGTTTACACTGATGATGCGCTAACTGTGTGTACTGAAGCTACGCACGTATCCAATACTATTTATCTATTAGCTTCCATTTGTGGGAGACGTTTCATAAAGCGAGCGTAGGCCACCGGAAGTTCAGACCTGACGAAGATGATCCTACAATCTGCCATCTCATCGACGAAGTCCGAAAGTTACTGGTATGAGTTTTATATTAAAAGATAACTGAACACGACTCGGATGTCTTCGAATTCTGGCTGCAAGCATCTTTGGTATCATGTGACAATGTAATACGAAGAAAGTGTGTTTATCGCTTTGTTGCATTGGGTATATTTCTATGGCTCTGCTTATGTTGTAAAAGCCTTTGAGGTTTATTTTGTCAAAGGCATATTACATGTTAGTGAAAAATAGCGTAATTAGAGAGCGGGAAATGTAAATTGTGTTTCAAATGTGAATACGAGAAGGCCACGCATCGCTAAAACCTTATAAATAAAGATTTAATACAATAAAGGGTAAGGATATTAGAGCGATATATGATCTCACATCAAAGCCACATGGATTAACTTATTATATCCCCCGGAGGTGCAACATATTCCATCTTAAAATATTTACTTTTAAGTTTAAAAGTTTGCGTTTGAATTAATACTTATATCAGTTTTGAACCACACACGTGTTAACTGAATAAAAACCGCTCGGTATGCGATTTAATACTGAAATATAATATTTAATTGCCCTATTTTATTACGTCGGATGTGAGTATGCATTTTTGTGCATTAATAGATAGGTTACACTGACATGACATAAACACTTTTTAAAAGACACAGAAGTGGATATTTGAGACAATAAGATTTAACTACATTAATTTTGGGGAGATATTACCGGGATTGAAACTGAGGAGCCTAAGGAAGATACAAAATGATCGCATGTGTTTCTGATATAAAAAATTAAACATTCCATAAGTTTAGCCCAATTACCGCACATGTCCATACAACGCACATATCAATATCATGGTAGAGAGTCCCATTTAATTGTATGATTTTGTCCATAACATGTCTAAACCCCACTTATGGCCTTGTGTATTACTTGGCTAGCCTTACTGTGGACTTGTCATATACTTGTCCATACCATGGCTAACTGTCATACATACCGGGCCACACCTGTATATAACATACACCTGTCCATACTAGTATATCTAAACTACCTGTACATGCACGGGCCAATATAACGGCCAAACCCTATCCATGCAATCACAACATGTCCATTACCCTTAGCACAACATGTTCATAACATGGCTAAACGTAATTCATATATACATCTATCCATTAGCATGAACTAATAATCCCCCTAATGTACTTGTCCATAACATAACCTGTCCATATCACAGCTATAAACACCACACATACACCAGACTACAACATGACTAAGTTCGATTCATGCACTTATCCATAATATAGCACTGTCTATATAACATGACTAAATATGACTGTCCATAACATGGCTAAGTGCGTCCGTCCATAACATGGCTAAATGCGCCTGTCCATTACATGGCTAATTACACCTGTCCATAACATGGCTATGTCCATAACATGGCTAAATATACTGTATAAGATGCTTAAATACACTTGTCCATAACATGGCTATGTCCATAACATGACTAAATTTACATGTTCATAACATGCCTAAATACATCTGTCCATATCATGGCTATGTCCATAATAATGGCTAAATATACATATCCATAAGATACCTAATTAAAGCTGTCCATAACATGGCTATGTTCATATCATGGGTAAATATAGCATATAGCATCACTATATAGCATAAACACGCCTGTTAATAAAATGGCTATAGCCGTATAACATGACCACTACATGACTAAATACAGCTGTCCATAACCTGGCTATGTCCATTAGATGGCTACATATACCTGTCCATAACATGGCTAAATGTACATGTCCATAGCATGACTAAACACGGCTGTCCATAACACAGCACAGCTGTATACCCGCACCTTTGTAAACGCCGAGGTTTAACGAGCCGGGTAATCACATCTTTGTGAAGGAGCCAGTTCCGTATAATCGTGATGTGTAGGGGATTTTAGATTATAATAACTTTATGATTTAATAGAGCTATGAAGTGCTTTGTCGTGACTCGCCCCCATCGTTATTCCCGGAGATCAAACAAGCTTTATTTGATGGGGAATAAAGCCCGCGTATACACCAGCCGGTATTCAGCTTAAGTAATATATTCATAAACATGATATAAGCTTTTTGTGAAGAGCATTACTACATTTTTTTTTTATCATTACCAAAATCAATTGTATATGTTGTATATAGGCACGGCGTCATACGAAATACATCGTTAAGCTTGCAGCGAGTTTGTATACAGATCATACTATATTGTATACAGATTGACCACTGATGTAAAACAATAGGAATACAAATAGTAGATATAATAATATAATTGGTTTGTAAAGCCGAGCCAAGTTTGTATGGTACGAAGTCAATTTTAAATGTAATTTATTTTAAATTTCTATTTGGGGTTTAGATCCGCTTTCAAGATCGTTTCACAACTATCACGGGTCGTCAGTTTAGAAAACCTGCAATATCCTTAGCGCAGAATGTTGTAGTGAACCAATGGTGATAACTGCATTGTCACAGTACAGACACAGCTACGAATACCACAGTTCATTAAAACATAAAGTCATGTACTGCTGTATTGTACTCTCAGAAGTGTTACAGTAACATGACCCACTGGTGTCCCTGTAATACATAGCTACGAACATTAAAATCCTATACAGTATCACATAGCAGTGAAGTGGTATGAATTTCTGGTGCATGCATATATAACATGTAAGATAAGTGTGTGTGTGTGTGTGTTTCTCTCTCTCTCTCTCTCTCTCTCTCTCTCTCTCTCTCTCTCCCCACTCTCTCCCCCCCCCCCACACTCTCTCTCTGTATGTGTGTGCGCGCGCACGTGTGGCTTTAGGCGTGCGCATTAAAAACATCCGGGATTTGAACAACAGTGTATTCGATAGCAATTCCAGTAACGTCATCAATAATCTGTTTTTGACATATTTTGATAAATTATACCATGCTTACAACTCCGACAGTGTCGCTTTAACGCAGCTCGTGTTCCACTCATGAAGTTTGATATTTTTGATAGGAATAAATGAGAAACGTGATAACTGAATTCAACACACGCAAACCATAATGTTTTCACTGTCCTGATACTTTACCATAAATCAGAATTTCACATTTACAATTACAATATTATAAAACAAGAAATGAAAACATACATCACTATTCGCGTGCTTGACGTGTGGCTTTTACGAACGACAAGACGAAATGAACATTATACTCAACAAAATAAATAACTGCCCGGCACATACATTGCTAGGAACATTTCTATCAAATTTAGGAACTCGGCTAGTTATAAAGAAAATGTCCTGAGTTTCGATAAATGGTCGTGCTGTAGTTTGGCATGATCTTCAAGAAATGATCGTACTGTAGTCTGGGCTGAAATCAGAGCGTGTCCATTCTTTTACTATAACAGGAAATGACGTACATCTCGATTAACACCCGGACTAATGGTACATCAATTTCTTGAAAAACAGGCCTGATGCCAGTATTCTTTCAATGCGTCTGCAAGTTCTGGAAGAATACCTGGAACTTGTGGACAATTCTCCGTTGTTTAAAGAACACAAAGCAAAATGTATGAGTCCAAAATGGCGACTGGCCCTTGTTTTATTTTGTTGAGTATGAATGATCTTGAGACATCGCGTGAAAATAAACAACACTTCAAGTCGGTGAAGAAGAGATCGATATTATGTCAATCAGACCGTTCGGCTTCGTGCTACACCATATACCAGATGACAGAGTCAATTTGATTGGTTAAGAGGTTCTATGACTTCGCTATATTGCAAATATATCACCGGATATCGACAGGATTTCAACAATATAATGGAGACGGTTGAAGTATTTCACCAAAGTCAGGAAAGTAGAACAGTTGTTAGTTCTGATGTCATATGAATGACGATGATGATTATGATGATGATGATAATAATAATAATAGTAATAGTAGTAGTAATACAACAAATAGTAATATTAGTAATACTAGTAGTATCAATAATAATAATAATAATAATAATAACAATAATGACTACTACTACTACTACTACTACTACTACTACTACTACTACTACTACTACTACTACTACTACTACTACTACTA
>JAUTBR010139869.1:0-10471 GCA_032361205.1 Pseudorimula midatlantica
ATATATACATGTATTTGTATGCCGTGTATTCAAACAGGTATACATGTGTATGTGTACGTGATATGTACGCTAATAATACTTGCTGATAACATTTAAAGGAACCTCATTTTGATTACTAGTGCATTGAGTGCATCATTGAGTACCCATTCATGCTATATATAATACCATACAGTGTAGGCACATATTTTCATTGTGTAACTTTTACTAAATTTCAATATTGATTGTAAAACAATGTCCCACATTTTGTAAGAGGAAACTCTATTTGTAACAGCATTTGTATTTGTAACAGCATTTGTAACAGCATTCAGGTAATGTTTAAAGGCATGCTATCACGGATGGTTGGCCTATATAATGGACAAATGAATTTCAATATGAGGCTAACTACGTTTGATTCGTCCACCCAAAAGTTGTTATTTACTGATGTACTTAGTCCCCAGTACTTAATAGTTATAACAATATTCATATTTTATATGAATACCGGTAAATGAAAGGTTCCGCTATTAATCTTATCTTTGATGCATGTGAATGAATTGCAAGCAAACGTTGCCGTTACGTATTGTATTTTAGTCGTACCACCTTGAATTAATATAATGAAGTAAATAAAAATACCACCATATTCAGGTTGTCTATCGGATGGTGGCAGTGGATTGTGTCTACCATACAGCAGGGGAAAGTTTTTTGAAAATACAAATATAATTTTATGTATGTCAAGTGAATTTACTTTGCAGTTAAGTAGTCCAAAACAACCATAAATATCTGTGATATTATGCTTTTAATAATGATATTTCTGTTGGTACATTTTGTCGTATTAGTATTTAATAATTATTAATATGTTCCTATGCAATATGTATAGGTTCGTGTAGTTTCACACCGTATATTCATGTAATGTAAAGTAGTGAACACTCATCATTATACTATATAGTATATCATTATACGAAGTTGTCACATCGTGCACTAACCTGAAAAACCTCTATATGGATTTCTTTTTTTAAATGTAGATTTATTTTCAAGATTATATAAAGTGCATGTTTATGTTCATGAATAATATCAGACTTTCCTGTTGTGGTATTATAAATCAAGGTAATAGTTCCGTCTATTCGCTGTATATACTGTAGGTCAACCTTTCACAGCACAAATAGCGTTCCTACATGTTCAACATATTATTATCAATAGTTTCCACACGTCTATTTTCTAACTGCACTGACGTCTCTTTGCGTATGTCATCTCTCGGAGTTTTCTGTTTTCATAACTTGATATTTGTATATAAATATTTAGTATTAGAGATGCTAATCTGAATTTATTCTATATGTGCGTGGCATGTGCATGTTGTATTTGCCAGTCCAATGAATACATTACACTATATCCAGCTTGTGTTGTTGTCTTTCTACGAACACCTCATTTAACTAATGAGAATGCTGAAATATCAACTTGTTATTATGTATAATGTTGCCGCTGAAGCAGATTTTGAAGATGAAGAATAGCTATTCTGACACATAACCAGAAGTATACCTTGCTGACAGATATCCCGAAAACAAGCAAGCATCTCGAAGATGAAATTGTACACGAGCGAAAGTACATGTAATCCATGCACATTTGCACGTAATATTGAATATGATAACAGTAAATAACTACGACATGTTAACAACATATGGCGGATGACATAACATGAAGGGACACACAGAGACAGGAACATTAGGTGCTGATTATGAGCATGATGACCTAACAGGTTTCCAATAGCTATGTCCTTTCTGAACAACTTGGCATCGTTGGCTAGTGTAATCGTGATAATTAACGTGTACAATTGATTTATTATCAAATACACTTTAACTCTATTCATGCCGGAGATGCCCTAAAGAGCCGTGCATTGCCCTATCCAACAGGAAGAAAGTTAATAAAACACCGAAACAGGAACTCGTTTGATATCAGTATCTCAGCATACAACTTCTGGAACAATGAACATTTCAAAGTGCAAAATGTTAATGAAGAAGCTGCGACTGCCACACTCTGCTTAGAAGTTGCAAGAAGATTTCATTTGATGTGCGACATTTTTCTTCCCAGCATCTTAGTAGCCTCATTAAAATTGGAGACAGGGAACACGCCAGATCAGTGGAGCGACGAGCAGCTTCTCAATGGCTGCCTTTCCGACTCGGCTTTAGGGTACTAATTACAGATATTTCTTCCTCCCTTGACCTTTTTCAGAGCATTTGAAAGAAAAATGAATTGTCGGTTCCTAAACTATCGCAAGCCATGACAAGAATGACACTTTTTGAATGCTTTCCGCGAATAAGGAGTATCGGATCAACAACACGCGTCTAATACAACAAGAGCTCAGCAAATACTTGCCGCATGTTCTACACGTTGGCTTCCTTGGAGGGATTCGTCATCTCTTCATTCGAAACCGCCGACAAATTACAAGCTGTGGACATTGCCTGGATATGGAAACACTGCAATCGAAAATCAATAGGCTTTACCGGTCTCATCTTTTCCCGAATAAACACTACGAGCCATGATAGATTAGCGAGTTGAGAAAGGATGTAAATCATATTTTCAATTACTGCCTACGGGTCGTACCCTCCAGATGATTACAGACCGATTTCCCCTAGTGCCGCTTAGAACGGCGTAAACTTTGCCGGTCTGATTTTCGTTTTTATTCCCGCCTCATTAATGCATGGAGAGGGAGAGAAAGAAACGCGAAGTGAAATTCAATCGAGCACCATAGGCGAGCTGGATTTATGGCTTCTGTAATGCAGAAATTGTAGACGGCGCTCGTTGCTTTGAAAAGTGAACCCAACATCTTGTGGAAGTGACCATGGGTATTATTAAGCTTTCTCCATGGTAGCGAAATTCTCATGCGAACTGCGAGAAGTCAGATACAATATTTTCAGGGATATATCATGGGCGGCTGTTGGGGCATAAAAGATAACAATGACAAAGGAGCATGTCTTCACACGCAGATAATAAATGTAAGAAGTCGACCATACTTCATTGTCGACGCTGAATAGGTTTTCGTGCAGTGCATACTTCAAAAGTGCGCCCAGCTGTAAACCATACATAAATTACTTATTATTGTAAAACTCGTTAATATTAACGTTCTTGATGTCTTCTTGGGCGCTGACGTTGATATTAATAGGGAAATAAACGTGGTAAAAGTATAAAATACAACCAATAGTTCAGAAATATAACAAACGATACAATTATGTTATTGCTATTGATGTATTTATTGAAATGTCATTAATAACTTGCAATGTTGGCATTAAAGGGGTATTCTGCCATGTTCAACTTGTGAAGTACCGGCTTTGGATTCGAAATTGCAACAAGGATACCAATATCATACCTACTTTTCGGAAGTGTCCGGCTAATGGGGCTTTATTTACATATATATACACCCTCCCCCCTCACACACCCACCCACCAAACACACACACGCGCACGCACGCACACACACGCGCACGCATGCACACACACATATCAAGAGTGCCTGACCAGGTCGACATGGCATCAATGTGTTGGCCTTAGCCTGCATCCGTCATGACCGACGTGAGATGACTAATAAATTCTTAGAGGTCACGCTTAGCAATAAAAACGATTTCTATCACCCAGACAGCAGTATATGGTACGTACTGAATTCTGAGATCTATATTTCCAAGTCACATATCCCACATATATATATCTGAATACGAATTGATAGTGTGTATGTAGACATCAGTGGATGCTATATTTCTCAGTATAAATTAACGCTAATACCTTGAAGGTACTATAGTCTGATTTGTATTAAGCCAGATCGAATTTGCTGTCGCTGTCCATGTACGTCACTGCTAAATAGGATTACGATATTCCTAGATATATATCATGAATGCATTAGAACATTGTAACATGGTCAGACCGAATGTATAAAAGAAACGACGAGTATATCATAAATATATTTTGTAATCTAATTCGGAAATTACAAGAACAATTGTCAGAACGAATGCACTAGAATAGTATAAAACAGTCAGAGAAAATAAACAGTGTAGAACAGTTAGAGAAAATGCATAAAAAACAAACATGACGAATATGTCTGAATATGTCTGAAGATGACCATCAAGATATTTCCTAAGATATGTCGGAAATTACAAGAACAAATTGTCATACAGTCATAGTGAGTGCATTAAAATAGTAATGCTATGACGATGAGGACTAAGATATGTGTGAATGCATACCAGGAAGTTGCGAAAACATTGCAAGTGTAAGATACGGTCAGAGAGAATGCATTAAATAAAAAAGGATAAGTATCTGAAAATGAAGAATTACGATATTTCTAAATATATATTAGGAAATTACGAGAATATTACCTTGTATAACACACATTCATAATATTACCTTGTATAATACACGTTCATAATATTAAACAATGGTAGTTATCTGAATGTCACGTTTAAACCACTTCTATCGAATAGGCTATGAGGGGGGGAAAGGAGAGTAACATAACGTGTATAAAAGCAACACTTTGCTATATTAAGACAATCCTTGAGTTCCTATTCACGTTACATGCCAACTCTCCTTTGTCAATCTTCCCCTTGCGGGAGATCTGCCTTCGTGTACCCATTCCCTTGAAACAAGGAATCTGCAGTCGCCATGGCAACTGTAAGGTACCGATGGTATGTTTTGCCACAAGCAACAATGACTGTGTTGCATTGTTATCTGTCTTCCGAATGGGGAGTCGTTATTCGCTTTGCTGGAAGAAAATAAGATTCTTTAGGCGTAAATTCGATAGGAGGGAACTTTTGAGTAAGACTGAGTGTTTGGTAACTCTGAGTAATGAGGTGGACGTGCACGACTGTCGGAGAGAATGGAAGATTAGAAGTGTGCTTACACCAAGAGGTAGACCTTACAAGAACAGAAAACGCAACGTTGCTTTGGCCTCAACTATAGTTTGGCATGAAATGCATTGACACCCCTATTTCGTAGATTATCTCGGTAAATACTTCATGGAATGAACTTCATTTTCGTATGTCTGAAAATTAACTAAACTATTGCACCAGTAATAAAATATATGTTAAAATAACGATCACCAAATATGTTGAGTACTATTTTATGCAGAGGGACGACGTTCGAAAGAAGGAACGGGTAAAAAGGTTCTATTTGTACGTGCTGATGCTCTTCTTCAAATAACAGGACGTGTAAATTAGCCTATTTGCCTTTCCTTCTTTCAAACGTCGTCCCTTACCATAAAATACTACTTACTCAAAATAGTTGGTGATCATTATATAAACAGATTTTTTATTACTGGTGCAATATTGTTGTATTTTTTTAATTTTGGTTAGGGCAAATAAAATACGAAAATAAAGTCTTTTGTTTTTCATTCCATGAAGTATTTACCGAGATAACATACGAACTAGAGGTGTCAATGCATTTCATGCCAAACTATAGTAAATTGCCGTGTTGCCATGGCCTGGTAGTATACCCAAGTCTTACAGGAATCTTCTGATGCGCTGCCAGAAAGTAACTGCCACTGAGACATGTAACCATGTATTATATATATATATATATGCAATGCAATCAGCGCCAGATGTCAACATCTATTTGCAAGACAATATGTTACATAATATTTTGTTTTTAATGTGTGAAATATATTATTAATTTTCATTAATCTGCTTCGTGACTCTCCACTAGATATGAGCGACTTCCGGTGTTGAATTACGTTGTCGCCATCTACGCAGACATGAAAATTATCTACCCGAGTTTCACACATAATTGGTTTACCGTGTATCGGTAATACAAATCTGAGCCACGAAATTAAATTAGCTCTACACGCCTAGCCGATAGCCTGAGCTGGAACTATTTCTGCCGGAGACACGTCCAGTTGGATTAACAAACAGAGCGTTGATGTTTAATCTTTGAATCTCTACTACTTATTGCCAGTGAACAATACAACAAGTGGTTGCGTAAATATGTTGAACATTATTGCACTCCTGTAATTCAATTCAGTATCCACACACACATGTAGGTGTACAGCTAAGCATGATCCTTTGAAAGTGTATGCACATGAGTTGGTGGGTATTAATACATTCTGAATTCATCCTCCACTATAAATATGTTGTTTGATATGTCATTACCTTTAAAAATAGGCTCTGGTGAGGACAATGTTTGGAGAATAATTTCACACCATGGACAATGTGATGTAGATTGAAATAATAAGCTATTTATTAATGTGTTAGTACATTATATTTTTCCACAATTACGTTTTCTTTAATCTGCACCAAAATTGTACTTTTATTGAACTCATTAACATAGCTGAGGTGGATTGGCTTTCAATATACATATTTTTAATAGCATATCTACACTGTATTTATATTAATATGAACATAAATCTGTTTGTAGTATTATACAATGGAGATCGCCAACACATTCTTCAGGGCATACATAAAATTCAATCGAACCTCACTGATTAACTGCGCAGCCATTGGTTGTCCATAACAACAGTTTTATGGAAGCACGTTTATGCCAGATCATTCACCGAACTCGACGCAGTAATTGTCTCACTTGTGCTCTATTCTTTGCCGGAGTATCTCTCCAACTTTTCAAATTAGTACGTCTTGTCTTTAAGCTTTCGGAAGCCCCTAGACATCCTATTATAACAGCCATAAATACACTGACCTCCCAGGCTAGAATTCTGTAATTAGATTTCGTGTTTCCGCCACCCCCTAGGGGAACAACCTATCGATTTTGGGCTTGTGCTCGCCGACTAACAACCGCTATACAAACCCTTTACAGGGAGAGATAACAACAGGATCGGCTAAATATTTGCTTTATAAAATATACCTAATTTTCTCCATGTCATGTTCAATCGATTGGAGTTTAGATGAGCTGAGGGTTAACTATTTACATTAAAAACGGTCCTTATATTTCAAAAGAGTAATCCAAGAGTGAAATTACGCAAACAAACGAAATTCGCATCTTCACCACACAAAAAAAACAAAACTTTAAACTAAAAAATAAGAGAAGACTTCCAACGGGCTCAATTACCCAGCCTTGACTTGGAATCGAGAATGGTTTGAGTGATTAATTTCGGTCATGATTTCTTCGATGCCAGAGCCAGTGAAATCAATTAGGTTCAAGACAGCCCTCATGAATAACTGCACCCATGGCACCGACGATATATTCCAGTCAATTCCTCTTTTGTTCCTTGGAAATTCCAGCAAATGGCAGAAACGTTCCTCTAAAGACAACTTTGGTTGGCTTCCTCTCCTCTGTCGTCTGGAGAGCGGTGTAAGGGGAAGAACTGTAGCAGACCTGTGTCTTTACGACTTGCAGTGAAAATCAATAGACGGATAAAGAAGGGTGTCACCAGTAAGCGCTCTATTTGAGCATGCGCAAAGTGATGTGTGACAACATCCAAACGCACGTGTGTGTTTGTTGTGTGAAAGTAACTGGGATCTAACGTGCAATTGTCAAGGAATTTTTATTGAGAGTGAAAACATGAGATGCTATGCGTTGGATACCATTTATGCATGCGTTTTACTCTATGTGAAATCAACGTCAGCCGTACAATATCAATGGGCGCTCCCTATAGGTAGGTATTTAAACACTGGTTGCATTTGGAAGCGAGAATTCCCCGTTGGATATTCAACTTTTAAATTCTTCTTCTGAATGTTCTCATCACACTTGATAACATAGTCAACTATTAATGCATTAATGTATTAGGTAATTCCGTCTTCTGCATGTTTTATTTCCAAAACAGTAATGGCATTGTTAATTCAGTTCCTATGAATGTGTATCTATGCATCGTACATGTCTGTGGTAACGAGTATCAAACAAATTAATCTCGTGTTAGGACAATGTTAAATTATTCATGCCAAGTGTTATAATTGGCGGTTTCACTCGCCACGACGACGGACATTATGGATGTGACGCTAATTTGGGGCCAATTGATATCGGTTTAGGGAAACGATGCTTCACTAACAATCATACGGTACATGAAGTCGTATATACTATTAATTACATCATTCATAACTTTAATAATACGGTGAATTCCATGTCTAAATAGATATCGATCATCTACAACTTAATCAAATTAAGAGATTCTACTAGTATAGGGTCATAACTGTAAAGATGGATGCAAATATATTCAATATTCATGACATTTGAGATTTGTTTGGGTTTATGTTAAATGTAATTGAAAATAAATGAATTAATCAGCGAATGCCATCAAATATCACCTACGGTATGACAAGATGTCTATACATATGCATGCCCGGTCATGCAAGTCCATAAAATAGGTGTCGGTTTCGTTTGTAGGACTACTAAGAATTTTATACTGTATGTTTCATCTCAGAGGCCCTGTAGGAAAGTGTATTATTATGATTATAATTATTATTATTATTATTATTATTATTATTATTATAATTATTATTATTATAATTATTATTATTATTATTATTATTATATTATTATTAATAGTATATTATGATTATCATTATTATTATTATTATTATTATTATTATTATTATTATTATTATTATTATTATTATTATTACTTTTATTAATACTAGTAGTATTATTATTAGTAGTAGTAGTAGTATTATTATTACTATTACTATTACTTTTATTATTATTAGTAGTAGTAGTAGTAGTAGTAGTATTATAATTATTGCTATTATTATGTGAATGTCACAGAAATATTGTTTATGAGTTTAGCGTCTGTGTGTTCAGTGTTGATCAAAGATTTCAAAGAATAGTTTAATTAATTAAATTGAAGTACGTGTAATTTGAAACTTGGCATTTCCGTATTACTTACCAACGGACTATATGGGAAGAAATCTAGTACCATATTACCTTACTTCCACCATTCACATTGTACACGTACCTTTCATTTGCTACCTTCAACTGATAATCTAGAATAGTTCACTGCATTTGACAACTTAGTAGAATGTTAGTAACATCTACCCTACACTTGTCATAGACTAAGACTAGTACCTTTCTTTTCATACCTTCCACAGCAGTAATAAGTTGGTTCAACATGGTAGACTTATAGAATGTATTGAGGCCTTGAACGGAACAATCGTTTGGGTGGCAGAAAACAATCCAATTGTTTTGCCACCCACGATGCTATGTGACGTTATTGAGTGGTGTCACATGCAAGACCTCAATAGAGCATATCACCCAAGTGTCTTGGAATATCAAATATACCGACGAGTGTTGATATACTTTGATATTCCAAGACACGAGGGTGATATTCTATTTATCATCCAATATAATTTTAAGGTAATTTAAGAAAGATGGCTCATCATAACGATTTTACTATGGAGTCAATGTTTAAGCTGCTGTGCATCTGCATTGTGACAGCATAGCAAATTAGCTGCGCTGTCACAATGGTATCGATGACAGACAGACAGACAGACACTAGTTTATTTACGTCTCGCCAATGTACACTACAATGGTAGAAGAATGAAATACTCGGGTCAGGTGATATCGACCACAATGACATCACGCTGGCAGAACAATCAAATAAACAACTATTTGGGTCAAAGGGTATCTACTGTTGTATCGTTTGAAATATCTACTGCTAAAAGACAGTATTGAGAGATATCTACTGCTAAAACACAGTATTGAGAGATATCTACTGCTAAAACACAGTATTGAGAGATATCTACTGCTAAAACACAGTATTGAGTGATAAATAAACACTAGCCTACTCGGTACGAGAGATTACAGATTATCTTTCCCTCGTGAAATTAATGTTATAAGTCACAAGCTTCAGAGTTATGACCATTGTTACTCCTCGTTACGAAACGTCATAATGGGCAAGATTGACCAATGGAATTATGACACTTCGGAAAGCAACCAATCGGCACAGCTGTGGGATACACACAAAATAATACATAACATTATCTCTAACCGCATATGTGCAATATTTCAATTGATCACATAGCATAGAGTTTGAGAGTCCAACAACACCCATTTAATAAATAGAGAATCTCACCCAAATGTCTTGGAATATAAAATATATCAGCACGAGACGTGAAAGTTATTAAATCCTAGGCTTTGCCAAGGATTTAATAACTTTCATCGACGAGTGTTGATATATTATATATTCCAAGACACAAGGGTGAGATTCTATTTATCACCCAATATTATTTTAAAACTATTTTAGAAGAAAAATGGCACACCTAAAAGAATTTACAGTCAGGTTGTTGTGCATTTTCACTGTGACAGCATAACAATGCTATGACGTCACAATGGTAAAGCAAATAGTTTGGTCAAGCGATATATACAGTAATGACATCACAATGGCATAACAGTCAAATAAACCACTAATTGGGTCAAACGATCTCTACTGCTGTAGATATCGCTTGCTATTTGAAAGCGATATCTACTGCGAAAGTACAGTATTGGGTGATAAATAGAGAATCTCACCCGAGTGTGTTTTGATATCGTTTTTATCCTACGAGTTGATAAAAGTAACTTAAATACGAGGCTTGCCGAGTATTTAC
>JAUTBR010139980.1:0-19082 GCA_032361205.1 Pseudorimula midatlantica
TGAGAGGTGTACAGGTGTGAACGCACAGGTGATGTTTGGTGTGTTTCTCAGATGTCTGGCTTGTTGCAATTCCTGGTGCGGACGACGTCGGACGTGGAGCTGTGTATGAACGCCGTGGAGCGGATGCAGGAGTACGGCACACACGACACGGACAGCGGCGGACAGCAACGTGGTGAGTAGGGACAGTCGGACAGTCATCTCTGGAGCCGGGACTAGTACAGTGGTAGGAGGGTTGAACCAGCCTCGGAGATCTGGCATCAATATTTACAGCTTCCATGTTGTTATGAAAGCATGCACTGTTCCGTCATCTTTGGTTCGTCAGTCCCAGCCGGTGAATGCAGGTTTGCTGCTACACTCAGTCATCACAAATGGGTGACGGATTCCCGCAGCAAATTTAAACTCTATTATCACTCCCACTGCTACACTCAGCACTACGGATGTTGGAGGCGTTCCTGGTGTTCCTTATCACGTAAACTGACAAGCCGTGACATGAGCAAAATAATCTTGAAAAGAGCCCTAAATCTTAGTTCTAACAGACAAGCTGTATTACTTCCGAGTCTGTAACACCCACACACACGTCCTTCAGGTAGTGTCCAGGTGTCAGAGGCGTGGCCAGAGAAGGGGGACGTGGAGTTTGACAACGTCAGTCTTAGATACGACAGCAGTCTGGACCATGTCATCAATTCCTGTACATTTAGTATCACTGGAGGAGAAAAGGTATCACTGACTTGATGTTGATATTATTAATTAGGTAGTTCATTTATTATATCGTACTGTGTGGGTAATACATCCCCGCTGTGATAAAAATCATCGCAAATGGGTGAAAGATTCCTGCAGCAACGTTACATCTCCATATTCACTCACTCACACTGATATAAAATAATTTATTGCTGATTTGACTTGTAATTTCTTGTCTGCAATTGTTAATTATTTTTTGTCAATAACCTTTCAACAATTGATGTGTAAATTTCTTGTTAACATGATATCTGTTGACCATTGTTTCCTGAATGCAGTCAGGTTTTCAGTCACTGTTGGTAATGGTTACGATCGTCCTCCAATCCAGATCGGTGTTTGCGGTCGCCCAGGAAGTGGGAAGTCCTCGCTTGTCAACGCCTTTTTCAGGATGATCCACATGTCAACGGGGAAAATTATTATTGATGGAACGGACATTGCTCGACTTGACCTTTCAACCTTGAGGTCAAGGTTATCTATCATTCCTCAAGACTTGATGTTGTTTAATGGAACCGTCAGGTGAGAACCAGAATTTAACTAAGTTTCTAACATCCAGTGAGACGTGGACATTAGTTAAGATAAGTGCCCCTCCCATGTTTTATTAAGTTCCCAGTGCATTCCATCCACACATACAGTCTGTAATATTGAGGTAACAACGGATATAACAATGATTTTGACAGATACAACCTCGACCCTGCCGGCGAGAAGTCTGATGAAGTTCTGTGGGCCGCTCTGGATACGGTCCGTCTCCGAGACGCTGTGACAGAACTGCACGGAACTCTGGGTGAGCTGGCATAGTAGAAGTTTGTTATGAACAGCATGATATACTTTGCATCACCAGATTCGTCGCAAATGGGTGAAAGATTCCCGCAGTGACGTTAAACTCCATATTCACTCGCGCATCACCAGATTAAGATATACCAATATAAAATCCTCTTTTGAACTTTTTCAGTACTATAACTTGTATTGTTTGCTACTTACAGATTGCATTGTGTCTGAAGTTGGAGATAATTTGAGTGCGTCTCAGAAACAGGTGAGTGCTCTAAACCCCCAAATAAATAGAAATATACATTCCACAAAATGATAACTGCCTGATGATGTCGGCATAGTTGCCGACGAAACGTTGTGGTGTATTATAGTTTTATGTACATACACATTCAATTCATTTATATTTATCATACAAAATGATTGTAACGCACCACATACACTGGTGCAAGTGTAAGTCGTGCAAGTGTGGGCTCTCTTAGTGCTATGAATATGTCATAGTGATGTACAGTATCTGGACAACTAATAACTTCCTAGTGTTTCACTGTGCTCAGTCGTGCTGTCTGTCCCCTACACAGCTGCTGTGCCTAGCTAGAGCCGTCGTCCGGAACTCGCGAGTCTTGATCGTGGACGAGGCCGCCCCATCAGCTGACCAGGAGGTGGACGCTACCTTACAGCAGCTTGTACACAGTGACGCCTTCAGAGAGAAAACTGTCATCACCATCGCCGTAAGTTGACGTATTGTCATCAAATTTGAATTTGAACATTGGTGGTAATATTATCGTAGATCTGATTGTAATTTTGTAAAGGTATTCATAAAATTTGAGAATGTTCCAAAAGGAATGTATTTGTACCATGTTCTGTGTGATGTAAACCAAATTTCTGGAAAGGTAATAATGTAAAACAGTTTTATTTAGCGGCTCGGAATTTTCACGATTTTACAAAATTTAAGAGAAAAAACATATTCACGATTTATCAAATTCACGTTGTCCAAGTATGTCAAAATACTTTTTCTTTGGGTCGCTTAACAAGTTCACAAAACTCGTATCCTACTCGCAGGCTAATCTGTTAAAATCACTCGTGCGTTGGTCACCGACGTATTCAACGGTAATTACTCCTGGCCAGGTATAAATTGGTAATACTGTCTCCAGTGATTAAATTAGTGGCTATCGGAAGTAAAAAACGGAAGTCGCAATTGAAAAAATAAGAAAACATTGGGCTTCGGTATATACTTGTATAGTATCGTGTAATAGCATTTTCACTGCTCACAATGAGATATTGGATTAAAAGAATATATATATATTAGTGGCTAAGTAAACGAAAAGACATCAAAGTTTTATTCATAAATCCCTCTGTAGCTTGATTATATAATCACACTCAAAAAGTCGTATTTGATGTTGATAATATTCTTTCTCCTCAGCATCACATCACTGCCATTTCATCTTGCGACAGAGTTATGGTTCTTGATCACGGTCATATCGAGGAGTTCGACAGACCGTCCGTTCTTCTGGAGCGGCCCAGCAGTCTGTACTCGGTTCTTGTCCAGGAAGCCAAGAAGTAAACTTGTCCATGTCTTGTGTCAGTGTAAGAAGAAAGACTGGGATCGCAATGAGAACGAAACTGCCAAGAATAGACTGGACACTAGTGACGTTGTGCAGTTACTTACCATATTATGACATCATTCCATTATCACATCATCATGTCTTCCTTGTTATGGACTATCATCATGTGTCCCTTGTTATGGATTATGTGTTTTCTTGACTGCCAAAATTTAATCAAAATTAAGACGAGAATATCTTTTGATATTTGAAGTAATTTGGAGATCCAGTAATATCAAAATATTAGACGTATCAAGTGCTCAAGGACAATTAGACTCACAAGTGCTTTTGTAGTATAGGGTATTATTTATTTTGGATATGACAAAATTCTTTTGATTTGTCATATGTTACAAGTTGTACTGGCTTATAGAAGTGCTAGCTTCACCAGATTGTTGTCCACCATTTTGTATCGGGACAATAAAATGGCTGACATCTCTGCTCATCTCCGTGGTTAATCATCAAAATAAACTTAATGTTTATTGTTATATGTTACACGGCAGACATTGTTGTAGAATTGCTGTATACTGTAGTATTGTCAATATATCAATGGCAAAACATATCATTTGTGAAATAAATTATACATGATATTTGCCAAGCTAAATGTAGCAATGTGTGTAGGTATGTGTTTATAATGTATGTATACAGTAGACCTCGCATAAACCAGACACTCGCATATTACCGACTGAATCTGAAGTCCTGGTCCATTCTAATGCTAATTGCAGCGTATGCATATAATGGACTTCATTCGGACAGAAATAGCCGGTCCCAATGAGTCCGTTATATGCAAGGTCTACTGTATTTATAATATATCTCGTCCATCAAGTGTTTTAATGTAAAGATATGTTATCCACCTGTGACTTGGAACATATTCCTATGGCCTTGTACTGCCTGTATTAAGGTGGACTCTCACGGTGAGATTTGTAGCAACAACTTGTATTATCAATTAATGAGAACACTCGAATACGTCACAATCAACATGTTAATTTGATTGTTCTTGTGAATCGATAATACAAGTTGTTGCTACAAAGTCCACCTTTAGTTGAATTGGTTTTTTCTCACTTTTGTGATGTTTACATACCTGGTGCTTGCTTTACTATTCCTTTGGATATTCGTCACATACGGCAGTGTTAATGGAGGTGGGGAGTAGTGAGATATTCTTCTTCTCAGTAAGACGATATTGTGCTGTTAGCAAGGTTAGCGAGATATTCTTGTACTTTTGTACTGTTAGTGAGATAGTTCGATGTTCTTGTACTGTTACTGAGATATTCTTGTACTGTTAGTGAGATAGTGAGATATTCTTGTACTGTTATCAAGATATTCTTGTACTGTTAGTGAGATAGTGAGATACTCTTGTACTGTTAGGGATATATTCTTGTACTGTTAGTGAGATAGTGAGATATGCTTGTACTGTTAGCGAGATATTCTTGTACTGTTAGTGAGATATGCTTGTACTGTTAGTGAGATATTCTTGTACTGTTAGTGAGATATTCTTGTACTGTTAGTGAGATATTTTTGTACTGTTAGTGAGATATTCTTGTACTGTTAGTGAGATAGTGAGATATTCTTGTACTGTTAGTGAGATATTCTTGTACTGTTAGTGAGACATTTCCATTAGACTACTGTACTGAAACTGGTTATTTAAAAATTGTTCTCTTTCATTTGAACATTGTATATATAGAGAATTTAGGATTGGTCCTTTAACAATACTATGTATTATTTTTAGATGTGCGGATAATATTATACGAAGAAAATATGAAACAATAACGCAGTAAATTCATCTGATGTATTCAATGTGTTTATAGAAATAATCATGACCAAAGCAGGATATACCATTTTGGGGACTCTATGAATGTTGCAATTTGGAGACAGTTGATCTAAAGTTGGGATTTTTTATAGTAACATTGCTGTTTATGTTTGTTATATCTATCGTAACAGTGCTGCTTTTACCTGTTATGTCAGTGTTGATATGATGTATCTGTTATCCATTATTGTATGTAATGTTATACAATCGTGTTGTGTTGTTATATTCTGTTTTATACATATACAGTACACAGCAGTACACGTGTGTATTCAACCCTGTGCCTTTCTCACATCTACACCTCAGTCATGGTCATCCTTATCTGTCGGTAGCTGTGGGTAGTGTCTAGCTAGCTGTGGGTAGTGTCTAGCTACCTGTGGATAGTGTCTGCAGCTAGCTATGGGTAGTGTCTAGCTAACTGTGGGTAGTGTCTAGCTAGCTGTGGATAGTGTCTGGTATCTAGAGTCTAGACATTTATTTGTAGTGTCAGTGATTCCACATTTAACATTTTAATTTGCCAGTGTTTAATACATGCATACATGCACGTTATATTGCTCATTTTGTTTTTTTATTTGCAAGACTCAAAAATATAGACTAGGAGCCAATTGCTCCAAAGCAATGAAATGTTAGGATTAGGCTTGTTGTGATAGTTAATGATGTCACCAGGTTAAACATTATCTTCATTACTGAAAAGTGCTGAAAAATACTGACAACCATTGTATTTGTTACTATGAAACTTACTGGATTGAGCCAATCATGTATCAGGAGGAAACTTAGTTGCTATAGCAATGTTTCATAATCCAATACCAGTTCTTGAGATCACTTCAGAACTTCTCCGAAGTATATTGCTGAGGTTTAGTTCAATTAACACAATTTGTATACATTCAATCATACATACCGGTAAATCAAAACCATAGTTTCTACTGCCATTAATGTATTTTGAAACAGTTTTATGTTTGTGTTTTTATATATCCTTCCTAGTCAAAAGTTGTTTACCGTTATATAGCTTTAGAATATTTATTCCCTTTTATTTATTGTTCTGTTATATTTTTGTTTCTAGATTGAGAATGTCTCTTTTCCTTTGTACTCTTATTTTCCTGTTTATATGTGAAGTGTAATTTATAATGTGAAATAAATTTGTATAAAACTTTCTTATAAGTTTATCTGTACGACAAAGTCGACCATGGAAGGTTTGGACCTGAGCTGCAGAACATGTCATAGAAGGAAGTGTTCTGAATAGATTGCAACTTTACATGACTTTCTTGGTTTCTAGAATGATTCTACACCCAAATACACCGTAATGTTGACCCTAGTGGTGTCCACCACTATCATGGCTATGAAACAGGACCACTGCCAATCCTGGGATTCAAACCTGAGTTGCTGGATTGTGAGTTCAACGCTCTACTGGCTGAGCCAAAGGGGTACGCCCACTGGCCACGACCAGTGGGAGCATCGTAAATTGCACCCGGCTGCATATACCCGTAACTTAAAGGCATAATATCACAGTTGATAGACCTGGATAATGGAGAGACAAATTTCGATCTGAGACTAATTACGCTTGATTTACCCACCCAAAAGTTGTTATTTACTGATGTACTTGATCCCCAACACTCAATAGTTACTAAAATCATATTTTATATGAAATAGGGGAACGTTCCGCTATTTATCTTGTATTTGATGCATCACAGTTCTCATAATGATTTCGAGTTATATTAGAGTTATGTCCCCATTAACGTTGCTTGTGCGTATTATATTTTTAAGTCGTGTCACTGAGTTATGTCCCCTTGCATTGACATTATTAAGCAAATAGTAATACGACCATATTCAGCCGTGGAAAGGATTTTAGAAGTGCAAACATGATTTTATGTATTTCAAGTGAATGTATTTTGCAGTTGTAGCTAAGAATGAGTCCAAAACAACTATAAACATCTGTGATATTATGTCTTTAAAAGTTTATCTCAAGCATTTAGTATCATTCAATACACTGTACACTCCTACTGGTAGTACTACTACAGTACAGGGACAAATGCTAGTTTGTGCTATGCTTTATACTGCCAGCATGTGCTTTTCTAAAAATAGACGTAGTATATTTTAGTATCCAATAAACGTTAAGGAAATATTTATCCCGTATCTACCATTTTGGCATAAGCTAGCATCCGGTTGTCTTGTTGTTTGCTGAACGAACGAAAACATGGGGAAGAAACAGCATCAGAAGGATAAACTGTACGTAGATACGGATACAACTGTTCGATTTCGTGGAATTATTTAACTAGATATTCTGATAGTCACTTGCTAAGTTTACCAGTGGTTACCATTTGCTATAATAATAAACAGTGCATACATGTTCAGTTTTCGATCATTATGATATTTGCTAATTATTTATGGTTATTTGGACTGGTTATGATATTATACTATAATTTCCGAATCCAGAAACCGATATAAACATAATTCACCAGAGACATTTAAGTCAGAACATGCCCAACCCATTTAACCCTCTCCCTGCTGGACAAGCACTGTTCTTTAGGACATCTCTGATTGCCTCCAGCATGGAGAGGGTTAATCGGTTGTCGTGAGATCGTTTTGATTATACTGACCAAATAGTGAATACTGTTGAGTTAGCAAATGCCACAAAGTGTTTAAGCGGCTGTATTTATTCACATACTGCTGTATACATGGTCCGCTGATTACTGTCCGCTGATTACTGTCTGCCACTGTCTGCTGCAGCTATCTGACCACCACTGAGTGGCGACAGGAGTGGGGAGGGTTCAAGGGCACCAAGAATGCCGGACAAAATGCCAGGTTTCGGAGGCTGCCCTTCCATTGCTGCAGGTGTGTACAGGGTTGGAACTTTACTTTAAAACGTACTCGAATAATGATATACATATAACAAAACATGAAATGCCTACTCGCCTGTATGATACCTTTAACATTACGAGAAATGGATTGGGCCGCCAGGCGAGTGGGAACTTCTAACCCTGTGTGTATGTCACCCTGTTTATGGCCGGATAGTGATAATGCTTCACTGTACTCGTCACTAGCCGGCCATAAGCAGGACCAATGTGTGTACAGAACAAATGTCTAGTCACATGTGCTTTGTACCGGTTTATTTCCAAATTATTCTATTCATATTCTTAATAATAATAGTCATGATAATGTGAATTTTTATTATCTGGTACAAGATGCAACATCGTTTCCATAGAAATAATAGTCTACATAAATCCTGGTGAACTAAAGTACGGATTTCTCTCTCACTGATTCATCAGAACCAACCTGTACTGTGAGATTCATTGACTCACTATACTACGTATCTTACAGGTGTTTCAGGTTTTGTCCTGGCAAGTCGCATATAGAAATTCATTTTAAAGTTTATTTTAAAAGTATACATATTTGTATTTCCTCCACTTGGCCGCTAGTCTGTCACTGCAGCCCTTTGAACACCCGCTGTGCACCAAGGAAGGAATCATCTTCGACTTGATGTGAGTAGCAGTTATAGCATTGAATCTTTCTAACACTTCTTTCTTGTTGTTATGTAGCATTTATGTCGACAAAGTAGATTTGCAGTGTATTACCAAGTTTATTAGTACCAAAAAAAATATAACATTATTTTGATACAGTATCTTTGCGCCTTGTTTAATAGTACCAAGGAAAATTGCAATGTTCTTTTTCCTTTTCTTTTAGTCAGTAATATTCTCAGTGTATGTACGGTAAATGATATGGTCCTTATAGACTCTAATGACTTTGATTTCAGGAATATTTATCCATTTTTGAAGAAGTTTGGTCTGAGTCCCGTGACAGGGGAGGTAAGATATTGTCATAGTAAGCGATCATCTCTATCTTAGTCCGCACAGCCTTTGCTATCGGAGGGTGTTGAGTGTCACTAAGCTTTACACGTTCAATGGGTCATATTCAACTGACACTTTTGTAAGTTCCTATCATCTCTGCATGTAGATCGTCGCAAATGGGTGAAAGATTCCCGCAGCGACGTTAAACTCCATATTCACTCACTCACTGCATGTAGAATATCATCTCCGAGTAGAATATCACTGCCGAGATGTCATCCAAATTTGTTAATCATTGTCAATGATTTCACTCCAAGGCCTCCAAGTGTTCGTTTCATTTTTCAGAAAATGTCAGCCAAAGATCTAATCAAATTACATTTCCACAAGAACTCAAATGGTGGGTATTGTTTTTAACACTTTATTTCTGATGTCTTACAATGTCCCAGTGAGTTATATCAACATGCAGATGTCCAAGAGTTGAAGCAGGCTTCCGGACCTAGCAGTATTTCTAATAAACTATGACTGTCCTCTCTGCAGAACATACATGTATTTGTCTGTATGTATGTCTATGTGTGCGTTTCTTGCTGACATATTCATGTGTTGTTGACTTCAGACAAGTATCACTGCCCTGTCACATACAAGGTCTTCAATGAAAACACTCACATTGTGGCCATCGGAAAGACAGGAAACGTCTACTCTTATGAAGTCAGTGTTTTTACTAAGATTTTACAATAATGACAATATATATTTTAATATTTCCAAGCTATATTTATTCAGTCAGTGTTTTTACTAAGATTTTACAATAATGACAATATATATTTATATATTCGCAAGCTATATTTATTCACAGATATTCAGATGTATTAATACAAATAACTGTTCATTTTGAAATCTCCAGTAAATAAATGGTTTAAAAAGACGAACATTGTCAGTATTTTTGACACATCAGAATGTTCTAGTTGACACATCAGACTTCTGATTGTATCCCCTAGGCTGTGGAGAGATTGAATCTGAAGGTGAACAATCTCCGCGATCTGTTGTCTGACGAACCGTTCTCACGGAAAGACATGGTTACCATACAGGTGAGACCATCACAAGATGCCAAGATATATGAGTAACTACTAGAGTACACCAACAATTCATTGTTCATCCCAGTGTATACCTCTTCTCTGCAGTGGTCGAAATACTGAAAAAAAATGAGGGCCCAATGTTAAAGGTGGTAAAATCTGTAATTTTCAGGGGTCACACAGATACCTCTAACATTGCAAATTTTCAAATGACCCCTGGACCCCCTATTAATTTGAACACTGTCTCTGTATTTTATTTGTTTATCTGATGTCCACAGGATCCAACTAATCTGGACAAGTTTAACATGGCTGACTTTTACCACATCAAAAACAACCTCAAGGTTCCAGACGAAGGTAAGCTATAAAAAACACCTTTTCTTCACTTTGTAGGACTATTTCTCATTCAAGCATCGTCGCAAACGGGTGAAAGATTTCCACAGCAATGTTTACCTCCACAATCACTCACTCATATTCATGCATTGAAATATACAATCAATGTTAATTTTTGTCCTAATCCATAATTTATTTTTCAAAATAATTATGATAATATTCAGAGGAAGAATTGGCAAAGTCTGATCCAAAGTATCACCTGAAAACTATCAACTCTGAAGCGAGGAATACTTTAGAAGAACTGAAGGACTACAAACCTAAAGATCTGCATTTACTGGTGAATATAGACTCCTACTTAATGATTAGTTATCAATATCACCCATAGCAGCGGTCAAAAGTATATACTTGTTTAATGTCACATTTCCTCCTATTTATGTTAAATGTTTGGCCTACTCCTTAGATATTATCTCAAACTAGAATTTCAGTGTCGAGGTATATATTATAATATGTTTTATATTTATTTATTTTCGTTTCAGGGCATTACAAATGATGTCAAGAAGAAGCCAGACAAGTTTAATGCTGTAAGTTTGAATTTCTATGCTTAACAGATTATACCATTCATAGATTTTTCTAGGTAAATATATGTTTTGAAAAGAGATTCAAAGAAATATCCTTTACTGTAACAGCGGTTAATACTAACATTTTGGAGCACTAGTCCTGATAATGATAACATATAGTGAAAGCCTAATGAATCCTAAATTTCTACTAGTCCTTAGGATACCTTTAGCATTGGGCATTTTAGCTTTGGCTACAGGACTAGTGCTAATATTAACCCCTGCTGTAACACAAGAAAAGTAGCATAGTGTAGTGCAGCAACTCTAGTGTTTGATCTTGGACGCACCCCTGGTAGGAATCTGACTGATATCGGGTCCGCTGTGTACAGTCTGTATGTTATTGTTTCCAGGCTACGTACTCTACGGGTGCCGTGTCCGCCTCCTTTACCTCCACAGCCGTGGACCCACAGACACAGCAGGAATCAGGTAGCCGTCGTCTCCTGTAGTCTGTGATTAGTGCCGTGTTCATCACGTCCTAGAGCCTAGAACTGATGCTCTCTAGCGGGCCTCGAGTTCAGATATGTACTTATACTGGGTCACTGCAATAGCAGATTAGACTACAATTGAAGTTTGACATGTTGACATCCTGGGTATTGTTTCTCGATGCTCTCATATCCACTATGAGACCATAGCGCTCTCGTAAGTGCACGATCCCCATGTATTAGAGATCACTACGAGAGTCCTTATGGTCTCGTAGTAGATGTGAGAGCTTGGAGAAATGATGCCTTGCATGTGGGCTGCTATTCCAGACAGATGACACATGAGTGGTTACTGTATAAGAATAACCGTTACAGGTTGTTTACCAATCATCGCAAATGGGTGAAATATTCCCGCAGCAACGTTAAGCTCCATATTCACTCACTCATCGATTACCAATCCTCATTCATCTTTTGAAATCAAATATGTTTAACCCTCTCCCTGCTAGATTAGCACAGATACTGCTATTTAAGGCATCTCTGGTTGCCTTCAGCAGAGAGAGGGTTAAACCAATTGTGGAAAATTAGGAACATGGCAGAATTTTCCCTTGCTTGAAGCCTAATGTGTTTTGATGAACATCTGGATTTGAGATACTGACATACAGACGAACTGAGGAAGGATTTGAAATTTTCTAGCCCTGATTGACGAGGACATTCTAAAGTACGAGCGAGTGAGGAAGAAAGGCTATGTGCGGATGGTGACGAACTATGGCACTATTAACTTGGAACTACACTGCGAGATGGTAAGTGTCTCTACATGCACACAATAGATGACTTCTTTATTGTGCAAGTGCATACGTCAGTAACAGCAAGAAGTCATTTGAGGAAATGGACCGTATGTATTTTAATGACTTGACTACATATGGCGTGTGTTTTCCGATTCCAATTTATCTGTTTGTTTGTGTCTGAATATTTGGGATCTATGAGGACAGGACACATGTGGCTTTCATGTTACAAAGTGAGATACAAATTACAATGCAAAATATTTACTTTCATGTTTTTTAATATTCCTCAATTGATAGTATTATTTCTTTTGTCAAATGTAGGTACCCAAGACATGTGACAATTTCATCCAGCTGTGTTTACGAGGATACTACAAGGACACGATTTTCCACCGATCAATTCGGAACTTCATTGTAAGTCTGCATGGCGACCAGGTCGAATGAAAATAATTTGCTAATAAACTGATATTATTTCTTATAAGTAATCGAATTTGAATCCAGCTTGTGTACATTATGAAGTATAATACACTGTGCTATGTTGTAGGTTCAGGGTGGAGATCCTACAGCGACAGGGAAAGGTGAGCTACAACAGGACGTCCTAGTCCTAGCATCAGACAACAGAGTTGTGCTGTAGATAGTAGCAGATTTACTGTACAACTAGTAGTACAACTAGCCAAGTTGATCAGCATTCACATCAATGTTTTCCACAATGCAAACTGAATATTATCCCAGACTGTGAATATGACGTTCCTGTTTACGTGTCCTGCCACAAACGCGTCCTGTTCTCTGTTGTAGGCGGGGAGTCTGCGTGGGGGCCGGCGTTCAAGGACGAACTGAAGCCCAACTTGACCCACACCGGCCGCGGTCAGCTGAGTATGGCCAACAGCGGACCCAATACCAACAAGTCTCAGTTGTGAGTTCAGCCAGAAGTCTGCTTACAGTGCCACTGACACAGAACAATAGGGACGTTTCAGACATTCTGATAGCGCGTTATTATGATAGTGTCAACAGCTGGAGAAATTGTTTGCTTTGTGTTTCAGTTTCTTCACATATCGCTCTGCCAGACATTTAGATGGGAAACATGCTGTGTTTGGGAAGTAGGTGACCTGTGTTTTTTTCAGTTTGACAAAGTTCACAATTTCAGATAATGAGCTATGTTGAAAAAGTAGAGTTATTTATTGTTTGATTGAAGGATAGTCGGTATGTTACATAATCTGGATAAATAGTAGCAATAGGTGGAAGAACCATGGTTTCTGCTTTTGATTGAATTTATTTTAATCCAGATCCATTATTCTATGCATACCTTAGGTTTCAACATCAATATCCCATATTACAGCAGTTATCACTGTTAGTTCAACAACTTGTCTGCCTTGTAACATAGTTACTGTAGGTTCTCACAGCACTGTAAGACATGTTGGTCTGGTTGCAGGATTGTCGGCGGCTTGGATACTCTGAGCAAGATGGAAGCTATCGCTGTCGACAAGAATGACCGGCCAAAGGTACAGTAGCTTGCATCTCACAGACACATAGATCTAGGCCCTACTTTGAAGTGAGCTCCACACATCTCGGAGTTTCTCGTCTTAACTGTAGACTATGACTGATAATTTATTATGACAGGAAATTTGCAGACAAGACTCTGTATAATGCTGAGAAAATATTATTTAAAATCAAATATTGAGTTGTTTTGTACCATGTATAGCTGAACATCAGTTGATAATGTTTCTGTGTGTGACATTAGTCCATAGATAATACAGTTGAGATGTGTGTGTACTTCCAGGAGGAGATAAAGATTGAAGACATCATCGTGTTTGTCAATCCATTCGAGGAGGCTGAGGAACAGGTGTGTCTGTTACATGATGATTATTCAGAGATAGAAACTAACTTTAAAACTTACTAGCCCTAAATAGTGATACAAATAACAAATGTTATGAATTTCTACTGGTGCTTTGGATACCTTTAGCATTAGGAGAAATGGCCCGCGCTAGTGGGCTAGTGTTAATTTTGATCCCTGATTATATAAGTGAAGCTAGTATGGGATAGTACTGTGCTCAGTGTGTCGGACTACAGAAAGGTTGAGTTTGAATCTTGTCTTGGGGCCCGGTATCTCTCCCTGGTGGACACCAGGTCCGCGATCTCTCAAAACAAATATGAGTAAACCCTCGCTTACTGCAACATCATGGTTGCCTGCTCTCCCACCATTGATAGATAGCTTAATACAGAATTACAGACCAAACCCGTGTACAAGCATACTATACTCCCTCTATGAACACAGTCCTGATTTAGTACTTTCTTACTGTTCAGCTGAAAGTTGAGAGAGAGGAAGAAATAGAGAGACAGAGGCTAGCAGAGGAAGAAGCGAAGAGGAAGAAAGACAGGAGGAAACTGGACAAGGAGGGGCCGCGGGTCTTTAAGCAGGGCATCGGCAAATACATCGACTCATCCTCACTGTGAGTACAAGTGTACTAAAACAACTCGGTGTGTTCTGTACTATAATGCATTCTATGAAATGAAAAACAAATCCCTGTCTGCGATTGCCATTTTATGATACATATTGTACCGCATATGCCGAGGTTCTCGGCCTGAGTGAATAAAAGGTTCTGTTCTAATAGAATAGTCCATGACTCGAGGTTGTAGAATTTCATGCTGTTCCTGTCGTGTGCAAATATCCCAGTGTAAAATCAGAGTTGAGCAGGAAATTGTACTCAGAAACGTTTCATAGCCTTGCTCCTAGGTCTTCTCCTTGTACACTTAACTGTGTAGAGTTGTCCCTTCTCTGGCATTCAGTGATGAATCTACCGAGGACTTGCATCACTTGCTGTGATATTCATGTCTACTGAGTTTACTTGTACGTCCCCAGGAAGCGTAGCGGTGAAGACATAGCTCACCCAGCAGTTGCTGCCAAGAAGAAGGCCTCAGGGTCGTACTCATTTGGGAGCTTCAGCGCCTGGTGACTTCCTGACATCTGTGACCTCCTGACAGCTGTGACCTCCTGGCATCTATGACCTCCTGACATCTGAGACCTCCTGACATCTGTGACAGCTGTGACCTTCTGACGGCTGTGACCTCCAGATAGCTGGCATCATCAACTCATCTCTTCAGTCACGTCTCTGACATACACATGTTAGAACTTTGAACAGAAGCGTTATTGCCAGACTCTGTCTACTATAATTGCAGATCAGATGTTCCGTTATTTGTTCTCTAGTCTGCATCATGTCATTTGTATTGGAACTGGCAAGATGTTCTCTGGCAGCTATATTCCATGTCATAAATCTTTGCCAGGAACACTGGGGCCCTGCTCCTTTCTAGCTGTTCTGTCTGTACTTTCTGTCCGAGACATGTGCAGTTACAAAGGAGTAACACCACACAGTGTTCTCAGCGTCCGGGACATTTACCAGCGAAATAGGTGGTGCAGAACACAATCCAACATGGCTACCACTGGCATTACTCTGTGCTGTGCTTGCTCACTCCATTCTAAAGAACAGAACATGTACTTGACATGTGACAGAACATTAGAAAGGGTCTGACCATGACAGTTACTGTGGGTTACTGCAGATTTACCCAATACTGAGATACTGTGGACAACAGTGTTTTTGAACATCTCACTTACATTGTCATATATCAACATCATCATACTACATGTAAATTTGTAAATTTATTGTAAAATGTGTGTATATATATATGTAAATAAATATTATACATCTGGTATGATGTGTTGGTTATCTTCAAAATGTGTATTAATTATTTATTGTAGCGAATGAAAGAAGTGCATCTACATGTACTAGTATCTAGTTGTTTTACACTCAGGTTATATTAATGAAAAGACATGAGCGGTTGATCACATAATAGAAGTTTTAAAATAACCAGTACACTGGGTGTTATGGAATATACAGCTACTAGTATATGTTTGTAAGAATCTGAGCTTTCAGGCATCAACACCCACAAAACCATCGAAATAGCCCATCTGTACATACATCAAACCGAGAAGGGTTGTTGGTTTCATGGGACCATATTTTCATGATTTTGTGTACTGTATTTCACAGCTGGCGGGCCAATACTGTTTACTAGTGTTTACTATATTGTTTGATCTGTCATTTTACACTGTAATCATTAAACTCAATATTACAGGGACATATCAATGACTAACCACTTTGATAGGTCTTGAATTGTCAAAAATAATTAAGTGTGAAAGTGTTCCAACGTGCCCCACGTATTGGGTAAGTTGGAATAAGTTGGAACATGATAATAATTATACCGGGACTTCTAGAATTTAAGCCCATACGAAGTTAAGCACATGGGCTTAAAAACGAGGTTTTGTTTTTAAGCCCATGGACATACATTCAGATGACATCTTTGTTCGGGAAAAGGGGTAAAATTAAGCATTGAACTGAAACCTAATTTTCTGTCAGAACGTGACTATCTAGACATTGACTCTTTATTTTATACTTTAACTTGATAAGTTGGTGTTTAAACGTTTAACTGCATTAAGGCTATGAAATGAAACAAGAACCCAGTTGGTTTTCTTGCTTTCTGCACTTTTTCGAAGTTATGCCCTGTACTGAGCTATAAAGACATGTTAGATTCCAGAACAAACAAAAAATAATCAGTGAACAGATCAGTGAACACAAATTATTGATTATATTAAGTGTATTGTATTTCCACTGGACTAGCAAACAGTTGAGACAAACTGAAAATAAAAATAATATATAAAATATACGATGTGCAGTTTATTAAAATGTGAACATTTATATTGCGCCAAACTGCATGCTTCAGAAGCACGCGCATAGCGCTATATTATTTCCGCCGTCAACGGACCTGTTCACTCAATTCCTTCTCAACACCCTTAAGAGTATACAACCCATGCTGCCATTCAAGGCGCTACAATGTATTCAATTGTATTCTATAAGTAAGCTCGTGTTACATCATTTATAAACTATTTTTGAGTGCAGGGTTAGGGCTATAAATATTATAACCGTATACACAATACTAAGAAAAGTATCTTTTGTTTGTTTTTGTTTTTCATTCGATAAAGTATTTACCGCGATATCGGACCACACACACACATACGGCACGTTAACACTGTCGTCTATGGGATTTTAATTGGTGGTTTATAACCTATAAATAACATCCTTATGTTGAGCTATACATATATAGATACACGTATATATCGATACTTCTCTCCCTTGTCTGAACTTAGACGTACATCAGTTGTAGCTGTGGAGGATGTCTGGAGAAGTATACGATGTCGTGGTGGTTGGAGCGGGTGTAGAGGGGTCAGCGTCCGCCTACTACCTAGCCAAGAGGGGCAAGAAGACGCTGCTTCTAGAACAGGTAAACTAATACGTATACAACATGTACACTCCATCTTACCCCAGCCACAACGCGTGACCTGACATGGTTTGTGCCATATCTCACATAGTGTAGATATAATAGCTATAGCTCTCTGCAACGAGGCACAGCATATAGATAATATATACATGTAGGCCTACCTACCTCTTTGTAGGACAGTACTACATAGGGAAAGTACCTGAACCTTGGAAATGGGGTTATTTTTATTTGAAGGGCATCATTAGTAGATCACTGTGCGGTATACAGATGTATATACTAGGCCTATATATGTTTTACTGGAAAGGAATATTGCAGTTTGTTTATACTATACATTAAACGTAACGTGTTATTTTACTTCTTATGAGTTCATGGGCTCTATTCTAATCAAGGATCCTTCGAATGTGACTGTTTGTTGTGCGTTTTATACGATTTGTGACACCTAATTATTAGTTGGACGGCCTCATATCATGGCAACTATAAGACAACATTACAGACAGGTTTAAATAAATAATAGGCCTTCATAGAACACTATAAATGTCAGTGACTAGTTACGATAACTAGCAAGATTATGTTCTAATACATGTATAAGTAAAAAATCAGAGCTGTAGACCACAATAAGGATACACAAAACTTCAATCGCTATATTTTCTTCGGAAAAAACAACCTCATGAACCTGGTTTTCAGGCGACGATCTAATTATAGTAAGTTGTACATATTCAGGAGAAGGTTCGTTGTTTCAGTTTCCACTACCTCACAGTCGAGGCAGTTCCCATGGCCAGTCTAGGATCACCAGGATGTCGTACCCAGAGGACTTCTACACAGAGATGATGCACGAATGTACGGACGTGTGGAGAGAACTCGGCAATGAGGCGGGGTTTGAAGTCTTCAAGTAATTATAAGTGTCAACGAGTAGAGATGCGTGTGTGTATGTGTGTGTGTGTGTGTGTGTGTGTGTGTGTGTGTGTACGCGCGCGAGCGTGTGTGTCTGTGTGTGTAGCATAACTTCTTATGTTAGTAATAGGCATGGTAAGTATACTATCTTGTAATAAGTTGCATGATTTACCTTCAAGGCAGGTGGGATTTCTTAATATAGGGCAGCACAGAGGAACACATCTAGAGGACACAGCAGCGTCAATGGAAAGCAACAACGCCAGCTTTGACTATCTGTCCCCCTCAGAGTTCCGACGTCGTTACCAGATGTTGACGTACCCAGAGGGGTACAGTGGGATCCTGGACCCTAATGGCGGCATCCTACGTGCTGACAAGGTCCTCGTGGCCTACCAGGTTTGTTAATGTTATGTGGTGGTCCTTTAAGTGACAAGTTCTCAATAATATATAGGCTACTGTATAATTGTCCCGGTTCTTTTTGGTCAGTTTCCGTGAAATATTCTGCATTCAAACGTTGCTATTTACCACAGTTAAATAATGGGCTATTAGTGGAATGAAGATATATGAAGTTTAATAGCGTCATCGCATGTTACAACGCGAAATACAATTTACTCTGAGAACCATGTCGTTAAACGTTACAGACGCTGTTTAAAAAATTCGGCGGGCGTTTAATCGACGGTGCCATGGTGACGAACATCCAACGTGGAGATATCGTTACCTTGGAGACGCCCAACGCCACATATCGGGGAAGAAGTGTGATTCTGTGTCCAGGACCATGGGCGGCCAAGATTCTGCTTCCACTCGGAGTGAAGATTCCTGTCGAGGTATGTTGTCAGTCCACTATCTCCATTTGTTAATTTCATGAATTGAAAAAGGGTTTGGTCCCATTTAAGACAGACCCAGTTTAGACAGTGAGATTATGACACCTATTAATTGGTCAGGCCAGTTGTCCCATTTAAGACAGTTGCTTTTTCGTATGTCAGAACAG
>JAUTBR010139981.1:0-10470 GCA_032361205.1 Pseudorimula midatlantica
TTGTTATTATTGTTACTATTGTTACTATTATTTTGAAAAGAAAACTATCGTTGCTAATACCCACGGCCATCAGTAATGTACAGGCTGGCTACCCATGTATAGTGACACTGTCTTGTATGTACAATAACTTACAGAAATGTGTTTGTGTTGACAGCCTCCTCTGAAGTGGTACCATCGCTGTAGATACAAGTGTTCACAGAACCCTCTCAGGCGTTATAAAGAGGAGATTCTGAGCATGGCGCCATATGTGTCCGTCTTCCATGACATTCTTGACGACCACGTTATGGACGAGATCAAATCCACGTCTTTGTCAATGGTATGCTATTGATAGGCAGTGTGTGTGTGTGTGTGTGTGTGTGTGTGTGTGTGTGTGTGTGTGTGTGTACGTACATGTGTGTGTGTGTACGTGTGTGTGTGAGTGTGTGTGTTTGCGCGAGCGCGCGTGTGTGTGTGTATAATATATTCATGTGTATGTGAATTCGTTCGTGTGTGTGTGTGTGTGTGTGTGTGTGTGTGTGTGTGTGTGTGTGTGTGTGTGTGTGTCCGTTCCTGTGAATGTGTTCTTACTTATGCGTGATTTACATTGCAAGAAATATGTGCTTTGAACATGAAATTTATCAGTTTCAGAATAAAGCTAACGTGTATCCCGCTAGGCATACCGGATATGCTTACCATTCGAAATGTGACATGTGAGTTTATTAATTACTAATATAACTATTGGTTAGATTCCATGCTGCCTTATCCTGGTATTGTTTCGATGACAATATCCTGTCCTGTATTGAGATGCTTTCACTGGTGTAGTTTTGATGACAATATGCTGTTATGCTGGTTATCGTCTTTGATGAAAGCATGCTGCGTAAGCTTGCGGTAAGGCTAAAATGTTAACAATATGGTTTCTTAATACTGCCTTGTTTTGATCACGATATACAGTGTTCGAAATAATGAAAATAATGAGGTGGTCATTTTCCATAGGCCCAATGTTAAAGGTGGTAAAATCTGTGATTTTCAGGGGGTCACACAGATACCTTTAACATTGCAGATTTTCAAATGACCCCCGGACCCCCTATTAATTCGAACACTGATATATGTACATTCTGTCCTGTATATTACAATCCGCAGTACAGAGATACCATCTGATGACGCAGCATCCGGTGTTCTTGACCATCTATCAGGGGAGATCACTAGCCTGAACGCCTCGTACCATAAGAACTATGTGTCCAGTGGATCACCTAACAGGGTAGGTTGTCTTCCCTTGAACGGACATTCCACATCTGTATTTCCCTTACCAGCCATATTTCTACATTCGTGTTACCATTGTATATGGTTAATATATTTGTAACATTAAACAAGTACTGTGATGAAGTCAACAACCCCAATTTGAACTTAAATTAGATTATATTACCAAGTTTTTTGTCTATTTGTCTATGTATTTAATATTTATGTACTAGTAAGGTCTACGTATTTAATATGTATGTACTAGGAAGGTTTATGTACGTTTATATGCTTGTCTTGCAGGTTGTCAAGTTTGGTCTGGGAGGAAAAGGGTCCGTACACGATTACCATACAGTGGTAAGACTTGGTTGTAATAGAATATACATATAGTATACATGATAACAATATAGTGGTAATAGCAGTTTATTACAGCAGACAGTTATCATCTGGTCGCACTAGTGTCTTTATACTACGTTATGGGGGATAGAAACACAGTATTACTATAATAGACAAGGCAAGGAAGACAACACTATGGTTTTGAGAGGTATACATTAATACGGTGAAATTAGTTCTATGCTTGTGTTATAGGAATGGGGTTTGATCAGAATTTTCTTTTTCAGTTTGACTTAAGAATGTTCTCATCCGCTGGAAAGATTGCGTTTGTGAATTTCTATGTGAGTATAGCTTTATGTTAACACCGTGTCATAAGAAGTCATTTTCGATGTTCTAACACTGTGTATGTGTGAGTATTAATCAGTGTTGAATTTCAATCTTATTCTACAGCTGTAGTATTACTGTTCTTCGATTTAATTGATGGAATATTTATAATTTACTAATGGTAAAGTTCGTTCAAATTACTTGTATACACTTGTAAGTTGCATATGAAATATATTCATGGATATGGTGTTTGTTCGTATTATTATTTTTTAGTTTATTCTTGATCTGACTAAATGCATTAACATTCTTGATTATTATTCAGTTGACAGACGTTGAAAAGGGAGGAGCTACAGTCTTTCTTGATATCGGGGTCCGTTTTCAACCGAAAAAGGTATGACCTTGGTCGTGCTCGACAATACCAATAGCGCTAACACTCCAACTTGTTTCCTAGACGATGTAGGCCTAATAGATATAGCAAACATTTCATTTTGTGCTCGCGTCCTTTAATGAGAAAAATTGAAAAGCTTAGTTCTATATACGTTTTTTACATCTATATCTGTAACTTGATAGTAACTTCGTAGCATTTGCAAATTAATTCCAATTTTTTAAAATAACAAAGCACACCATTAGTTGAGTATTTCAACAGCGTCAATATCTATATCTGTAACTTGATAGTAACTTCGTAGCATTTGCAAAGTAATTTCAATTTTTTTAAATAACAAAGTACACCATTAGTTGAGTATTTCAACAGCGTCAAATGTCTGAATTTGAGCACCATTGGTATAGATTGCATCACAGGTAGTAATTTGAGTTTAATAAGGTGAAATTTGGTCAAACTAGCGCAATTTGGAATTATATATCTTATATCAAACCGTCAACTTCGTGTTGTAACATCCGTTTTCTAGACACGCTCTCTGATTGTCTATAAAATAGTGTATAGCTCATTAAAAATGTCGCCATTACAAGACCAGAAAACGTGTTCAAGTGTGACAGAGTACTGACAGAGTGTGTACTGAGTGTAATGAGTGTATGAGTGTGTTCTGTTAGAGAATACAATGTAATTCATAAGATTTATATTTTGTCACACAGGGATCCGCTCTGATTTGGTACGTCGCTAAACCCAGCGGCGAATACGACCCGCGTCTCAGCGTCGCAGAATGTCCGCTTGTTCTGGGAGAAAAATGGGGTAAGTTGAATCCATTCCAGATTATTGGTGTGGTGATGAATGAATAAATGAGCGATCTATATTTCCTCCATATCAGAGAGTATTGAAAGCATGTTGTAGAGATTGTGCCCCCGGTTCTTCTGTACAAGGTTGCCCTTTCATGAATCTTTCGTATATTGAAAGAGACCACAACGTTCTCGGTATCGTTTCTCAACTGCACGAAGCTTTCATATCTACTACAAGACAATAACCACTCTCGTAGCTGTTTAAGAGCTCTTATACATGGCGAGCTGACTCCTACGAGGTCGCTATGGTCTCGTAGTGGATAATAAATGTTCTGTTCTGTGAGAGCTTAAAGAAGGGACACGCTCGTGCGTTGGCTATCCATCTCGCCGATTGCTACGAGAGCTCGATGATCTTAATTAATACTACTACTATCTACCTCGCCAATTTCTACGAGAGCACTGTGATCTTAATTAATATGAGAGCTTCATTGAAGGGTAGCCAGCAGTTTCTGTATACCCTCATGAACCACCTACCCCATCACCGAGGTGGATACGGCTGTATGTGAATGTTGCACACAGGGTATAGTCCTATCTATTTTCTTGCAGTCGTGGAGAAAGAAATACACCGCCACAACAACGACATGGCAACACCGTGCGCTCTGAAATACCGCGGAAACAGAATTGGAATGGATCGGGCAATACATCCTTTCAGACATTGTAGATTATAGGCTTGATATCCTTGCAATATGGCCTCAGACCACAATTAATGTCCTTCTTTGTTTATCACTATTTAGCACACACTGCAACTGCATAGTAAAAATACTGTTCTGACAATATTCTTTGTTCATAGCTTAATCTTTTCCTTACATTTGAGTACACAATTGCAAAGACTTTGAATAGGTCATCACTACGTTCGTAGCCAGCTGTAGCCAAGATAAACAAGGTCATGGTCATTGTAGACCAATTTACTCCATTCAGTCCTGAATTTGACACACACGCGCATAGAGCCAGTGCACACTTTAATGCAAAATATAGTGAAATGAAGCCACCATTGAGATACTATGAAGTCTCATCTGTCATTCTAGCTACAAGACTATGCAAAAAACAGTACCTGCAAGCAAGTCACAGCCTATATAGAGAGCACTATGTTTTCTGTGGTCTGAGGCCATATAGTTCTTATCAACTCAAATATCAACTATGAATTGGATCCAAAATCATACGAGTAGTGTAGTTATAATAACAAATTATTGAGAACGCTTTGTAATGTGAAGTATATGTAGTTGCATTGGTATGATCGTTATATGTGTAATGTTGGTCAAATCATTCATAACGTTATCATTGTTGATGTATCGTTTTCAACATTCTCATCTGTCGCAAGATGGCTGCATGTGTGTCAGCTATACCGTACTCGTGACCTACATACTAGTATTTAATTGGGATCATTATATGCATTCTCGACTGTTCTGTAGTATAGATGTGACATTTTGCTATAGTAACTAGCCAGTATACCAGTATACATATGTCGTGTACATAACCTGGAACATCGAAAATTGAGTCCAATATGTCATCAGCATTTTCTCTTGTTTCCATAGTTACATCTGATCTGGCATTGCAACATGTATCTAGGTATGTTTGACATCAATGAGTTTACAACATTTTCTCAGCTTACTTTCTCGTATCTGTATGAATGCCATGTTAAACAATATGTTTCCATGCATTTGTTATACATCTATGTCTGTATCCTTTCACACAACTCTGTTATCCGCTAAGAAACCACAGTGCTCTCTTGCAGAATACATTAGCTATCTGCAAAGAGAGCGTTATGGTGGATTTGAGAGCTTCGTACGGATGTCATGGATACTAGCTGGTGTTATCAACGTCAGTGTATAGCTCTCCTGAACAGGTTCGTATTCAAGCTATACCACTACAGCAACCAACGAAGCATTTATTTACAATGATGTATTACAATGATGTCTTCCTTCCACAACAGAAAGTGTCACAGTTACTTAATATAGACGAGTATCTACTTAACTATATGTATGCTTTTGTACCATAGTATGTGTTACTTTCATTATGCATCTACTGTAATAGAATGGAATTTTGCAAATTTGGATGAATTGTCATAATTATTACATGTACCTAAAATGTTAAAATAGTTACTTGAATATCACGTACATTGTAATTTCATATATATTAAATGGCAGCAATATTAGCAATATTAGTAATACTATAATTATATGTTTTACTCTCAGTACTATCTGCTTATGAGAAATGAAAAGACGTCATTGTATGTTTACAGATAATAGTTTTAGAATACCAGTAAATCTCTTTAGATAATAAACTTTGCAATGTTGCGCCACTTCCGTTGTCTTGAGACACTGGTGTGTTCACTGGGATGTTTTCCTGTTCGCTAAAATATATGCAGATAGCGCAGCGCCAAGTGCAGATGGGCATAGGCTATCCACTGCGGTGTCCTGCAGATAGCTAATGTTCTGTACTGCATACAGATGGCACATATCGGGAGATAACTACGGAAGCGTATCTCTGCAGTATGTTCTTTTCAATTTCTTCTAATAGGGATCCGTTGTACAGCGTATTCAAAACATAACACACTCTTATTCTATACTTTATTTCACCTCTATGAACAAGGGATATAGTAAATGAGGGGGATTCTAACAACCCTTATTGGATCTATAAACAATATCCAAATATACTCGTCTAAGGAATCCATAACAATCGCAACATGTGGACCCATTTCACAAATTTCTAACCACGAATTTATATCAATTGTACAAATTTACTGAATGTAGAAAATCTAACTGTCTTCATGACGACAAACACAACAGTTAACATTAAAGTGTTACAAGACTATTATATGTCACTTAGTGATAATGTAAAGTAGGTTCATCTCGTACGCTATATATACTTATCATTAGATGCACATAAATGTCGACTTCATCGTAGGCTGAGAAGCGCTGACCATCATATCACAGCATGGGCATGTGATATGACGGTCAGAGCTTCTCGGCCTAATCGTTGATGTGGTCAACTATACCAAAAAAACCTTAGTGTAACTACTCAAGTATTTGTAATTGACAGGAATTAATTGTTAAGCATTTTTTTAAGGTGATATAAATGTCCAGGTTGGACATCTTGGTTTTCTTGAATGAAAACAACATAAACAGTCAACTGTTTTAGTAATTAAGGCTCTAGATGTGTACATTTGGACAAATCTTTCTCGAACTATTGCATCAAATATGTCTAACGCGGATTGCTAAACAATGTGGATGGAAAATATTGCAGTAAAATTCGCACATGGAATTCAACACAAACTTAATCTAATGTAATAACTTCCAGTTATGAATTTAGGAATACAATTGTTTTGCTTTTTGTTGTTTCTCTAAAAGGGTCAATCGGTTTTATTAATGTACGTGAAGACATCAGCACCAGAAGCTTCCTATCCTCATTAAACTAAATAGATGATGTGTTTGTACTGTGATTGTGAATAACTCTAAAGTAGGAATTCTTCCATTACTTTAGTGAGGGTACATTTTATGTAGTCAGATTGATACTTACTTCTCTAAGCATGTTGACAAGGCGAGATATACATATGCATGATTGATGAAATATACACACAGTACGTCGGTAACCCGCTGAACTATAAAACCAGTAACATGATGAACTTCCATAACAACAACAACAATCTACAATATCATCTTGGATGTATCATACTGAAAATTCAACGACGAAATACAACAACGAATACTATTTATAGTCAATATATATATATAACAAACAAGTATATTATTGTTAACTACGTCATCACAGCCCATTGATCAGTTAACCCCATAGAGGTTAGGGATGTATATTTGACTAGGAATTCTATTTTGTAGGCATCACTAGTTAGTCTCAGATTTTGATACCGCAAACTATACAACCCTTGAAGTGTGAGAGCGGTACTAGTACCGGTGATAGATATGGTACTATATCGACTACTAGTTATGGTACCCGTGATAATGCTAGTTTTGGTACCAATGATAGAATTAGTGAAGGTGCCACTGCCATTCTCAGACATTGTACTAGTGGCGGTGCTAGTGAAGTACTAGTGATGCTGCTCCTGAAAGTACCAACGACGTTACTAGTGGCATTACTAGTGACGGTACCCGTGGCAGTACTAGTGACGATACGGTACCCGTGAAATTACTAGTGAGGCGACTACATGGTCACTTGGACCTGTTCTGAGCGTGCCTAGTGTATGCGTACTAAGCATACATCGCAGACATGATTTGCAAACATTATGCAATACAATTATTTAAAAGAGCACGTTCATAACAAATAGTAACACACTTGCAATCGTATGATTCCGACCTGTCGCGAAATTAGCCATGCAATGATATGGAGAAAAGAGTTTTACAACTCGTAATATTTCAGAAGTAACGTTGCGATGGTGTATGCGTCGACACGACTAGGTCCACGTCTATTTTTCCTTTATGTACCGGCCAACTCGACCGTCATTAAAGTTCATATAGCTTCAGCAAATATTACGAAAGTGTAGCTGGATGTCTCTCTACAGGCCATCATTGGATGAGTTTGTACACGGTTTGTAACAGACAACAACCTACTGACTGACGAGGTACAGTGTGGATGACTATACCGTGGAGCTTCCGCTATATACTCTCTATTAGTAAGACTCAGACACAGGGTATAATACACATGCACTTCAGCCAACAAGACGCATATGTAACTAGGTCAAATAAAAACCCAATGATTGCTATAACAAAACTATATTCCACCAGCAATCTTACATAAAGCGATGTTTTTGTAACTAAGACATCGATGACAGTCTATGTTTATCAACAATAACCTAACGGCATCATCGAAATCATCGATATTTGTAGCAAGTCTGGTTGTGTCATATTCATATGTCTACACAGGGGAAGTGATAATACCTGCTTGGAACATAAACCATTCTTGGACCAACTACAAGACCGCCAACCTGCCACAGCTTGAAGCTGTGTTCTCTAACCGTAGCGGACAAGATATAGGTTATGGACATAAATGGCGACTGAAAGTACTATAAGTCTGGACTATTTAGCAAATGATCTCTGGACTAAGGCACTTAACAAGAAAACGTAGTAGGGACGTACGGAAACATACCAATGATATGAACTTGCATATACATGTAGCTAGAAATGTCTAAAACATGACACAGTGTTGCATATGCAAGAACCGCAGAACATAAACAATATTTCCTTCGTCTAAATCTGTACAAACAGTATTGTGTACATAGTATTATAGGAAACACTACCTATACAGGCCGGGTGAGAACGACACGAGTCAAAACCGGACATGGTGTGAACGCTCTATTCATGTCATAGCCACGAGTATTATAATTCCAACTACAAGTTCTAAACATGACCATCAGTAATGAAGAAGTCAAGTTTAGAATTGGAGATCCATAGACCAACGGAGACTAATTGAATGTAAATTCAACATTCAAATGTTATATTAAGAAGTGCGTACACACCACTTCAGGTTTGTGACCGATGATTTCTGCCCGTCATATATGAACAAGACGACCTATGCTTTTAACATAATGGTAAGTGATGAGAACGTTGTATATATTTAAAACCATTGAAGGCACCGCGAAAAGCAATGCTTTTTTAAATGACTATAATGCTCTCAAAACCACGTTACCAAAGAAGTATGGTAAATTACTTCACATGCTTCCGTGAAATGTCAATGTTGTTCATTGATGGCTTGGGATTATCTTAAACAACGATCGCTTCGTGCACGCTGTACCTATTCCATGCAACACGTGATCATTACGACTTCCGCCAGTGAACTCTGTTCTCTGCTATACTCCTCCAGTGAACCCTGGCACTGATACGTACTCCTCTCAAATACTGTCGTGAATTCTGCTAACGTACTCCAATGGTATAGACGTAGGTTTGCAAGGACGGGTCCCAGTTCACTCACACAGGTTCTCCGACATTGCCGCCATTGATGCTGACCATGCTTAGAGCTGCTGCTCGCCTCTTCTCTCTGTTGTTCTGCGGTGTCAATAGGTACGCAAGTCGCTGTAAGGAGAAAGGAAAGGTATAGCAATACACTACATAGGGTTTCAAGCTGCAACGTAGTTACTATCAGATATCAATTCGGACAGATATAATATGGAAAATAGATTAATAGCTGTCACATAGATTAACTCTACGTGTATTTCAGTGTGTCGCATTGCTTTAATTCTAGTGTTTGAGGTTAGGCAGACAGCCACTAGGGCAGCTACATAGATCTTGAACGAGTCATACTAACCAACATCATATCTTAATTACAGTCCACCTTTGTAAGTTAGAAAAATCTGTTAATATTTTATATGACCAGAACATTCAACAACTTACTTCACTGAGAGTTCCCTTGGCCCGTATTATGCTGTATATAGCAAAACCTGGTATACAGAGGATAGACGACAGAGCGATTGCCCAGCCCACCAAACCCGCTGGCCAGGGGTACACGTAATCATCATATGTCAGAGGCTTGTAGCCCACCAGCCCGAAGATCATGATGAACTGAAAAACAATACCATGTTTTATATTCACCCTCTCTCTGCTGGATTGGGCATAGGAACCTTTTCTTTAAGGCATCTCTGGTTTTCTCTAGCATGTAGAGAGTTTGCACACCAGAAAGGTATTTCACTGTGCGACAAACTCGGCGATTCACGTTCTGAGATAGAACTTTTTATCATTTATCTATATGCGTGCAAACCAAAAGAGAAATTCTCAACGACAAATGTCGATGGAATCTTTTGTTGTCGCCACTGATTGTCGCGGTGGTAAATCATTCGCCTCTGCCTAAGGAAGGCTATGTTCTAATTCGTAAACTCAACCGAACATAAAATATTTACAAACAACCAACACACAAATTGTACGGTGACCACGGCGACTCGAGTACATTACTGCTAAATTTAGCGGTCGTGCCACGCTATCCACTCACCAGCAGGAAGAGAGGGGCCACGTATTTCCACACGATCCACCAGTACACGCCTGGTCGGTGTCCAACCATCACACAGACGTCCTCCCGGAACCGATCCACCCCTGAGAAATGATAACATTATTACTAGTATTATTATTTCATCATCATCACCATCACCATCACCATCACCATCATCATCACCATCACCATCATCATCATCATCATCATTTAAATTTTATTTAGTATTATTAGTATTATTTTAGTAGTAGTAGTAGTAGTAGTAGTAGTAGTAGTAGTAGTAGTAGCAATCTCATTAACAGCCAGCTGAGTTACCAGCGAGTGATGTCATATATATCTGTTTGAGCATTAGTTACGGATCTTATTTTAATATAGTAGTAGTAGTAGTAGTAGTAGTAGTAGTAGTAGTAGTAGTAGTAGTAGTAGTAGTAGTAGTAGTAGTAG
>JAUTBR010140092.1:0-10469 GCA_032361205.1 Pseudorimula midatlantica
TATTTAGGGTCGGAAAACAATTATTTTCGGCGAATAATTTAGGTGTTCGAACTATTAGAGTGTTCGTATATTTAGAAGAACTACCGTATGTTTACATGACGGTTCATGAACAAAACTTTGTATTCAGAAAGGTTAATAATCTCGGGGTCTGATCTGAATGAAGGAATTAATTAATGTTTTATGTCGCAGCAGGAATACCAGGTCTGAATAAACCTAGTTCCGAATTAAGCCGGCTACCGTGCTTTACATTGATAAATAATTTTATCATTTTTTCTTTTTTTGAATTGGGGTTTAGAGTCACTTTCTAGAATCTTTCACTAACATCAAATCTGTTGTGCTGAATGTTGCAGTAAACCTGCGAGCACAGGCTGGTACCGACAAGACCATTGCCACTCTACAGACGTGCATCCTATCAATATCGCATCAGAAAGGGAACTTTCACGAACATTGATGCTGATCCCCCGAGGCGGAATTTGAACCTGAAACTTTCGGCTTCGAAGTCCAACATTTCTACCACCGCGCTACCACCCGCCCTATCTTTAAGATCAATTTAATTAAATGGACATGTATATTATTTATATCCTGCCATGTGACCTTGGAAATTTTACTCAGTAAACTTCCCCCTGTGACGATGTTTGACAAGACGGCACATTTACGTGCCATATTTACCTATTCAACGAAATAGTACGATAATCGTGCAAGTATTTGATAATAATATATGATACATAAACTTACATACAAAACCAACTGAAACTTCTAGTCAAGCAGCTACTGGCTGTTCACATAGGAAGTGTCTATAAATAAACCTAATTAGTATGCAGGTTTGTGAGAGCCCTCTGGTGTCAGTTTAAATTACACATATTTATTCATGACACAAAGAAACATTAGTAGAACAACAAACAAAATAAAAGCATATTATTGGTAACATTGATAAGATTATTATTAAAAGTGTTATCATGCACGGGTGGGGAAAATAGATATTTCGTACATATTATACGAGACTTTCGTGATAGATCAGAGTTATCTGCACTTAGACGTCCACAAATATTTACTTCATGAATAGTTTCAACATAGTGATCAGTCAAACACTTCGGTAATGGTTCTTTGAAGCACAAATACAAATTAAACACATATATCATACCGCTTTATGTATTTAAAAAACAAAACATAATGTGATCACGATACCACGAAAACCGAACACTAGTCCCAACCAAGCTAAATTGTCAATATTGATACAAACGTAAGCATAATCTCTTCATATTGTTAAATTAGTGTAAACAATCACAATTTTATTTGTTTACCTGCATAGTTGTTAATATCAGTTTCACGTTGTAGTATAACTTAGAATCTAATAAAGACCGAATGGAATCAGAACACCGCGCCCATTCATGCAGTCTTCTTAAAAACTTGAAATAGTAAATGACAAAAACACGAAATAGGAATATGATTGGAAAGTATAAAGCCGCGTTAAAATATATACTGGGTGTTGGTACAGGGATAGTATATCTGTCTAAAACAATGCTTTAAACATGATTCCAATAATTTATTGCAAGAAATATGCTTCCAAGAGTTTGGGTCCAAATATTTGGGTCCAAGCAAAATATTAATCGGTACATTACTGAATATATAATTATAATATAATGCTATGTATATACAATATAATTGTTATTATATTAAATATTCAGAGTCATGTACGTGGCTGTCATGCAGAAGTAATATAATATGCAGTTGGGATAAGTTTATGGGGACTTTATCCCGTTTTAAAGTCCAGATTCTACTTTTATATATTTCTTTTGCTGGGACCATAGAAGTTCTCAGCTTGTAGAATCGTGTTATTTTTCTAAAACATAGAATCAACTAAAATTAGAACAAGAAGACAATATGAACAAAATGAAATAATTATTTATGATTTGATAATTTGATGTCATATCTAAAACTGTCACCACCCAAATACCACAAATACTACTGCGTTTTGATAGCTAATCTCAGTGATGCTGATAGATCTCAAAAACCAAATCTAGAGTAGACAGATGAAAGAAAATATTTGACAAATTATTTACTAGATGGATATACTAGTAGTCAGTAACATGATATTCATGTTTAATATAGGTCTAGATCTATTTGTTACCTGAAAATAGATGGAGTGTTCCACACACACAATGGCCACTACTTCTCTTTAGTTGCATTCACAATATTGCAAAGTCCTAGTGAATAATTTTTTATGATCTAAGTATGCGCCATTGTTACTTTTGTATTGTGCGATCTTTTCAATACATGCATCATCAAACATTACATTCATATGGGAAGTATTATAAATATAAACCAGTATCAATATCAAACACTCTTTTGTGGCAGTTTTCAAGGCCACATGTTGTATTTTCGCAAAGTTCCCCACAAGTAGAAGATTTGATATTATCTCATCCTTCCCTGGGAAACAAGAGTAAACTGCGTCCCAGCCATTACGTACTTCATACTGAATTGGCAGGTAATGAACATTGTCAATTTAAAGTTGTGTATATAGCCCATGCACACTTTTAATCTACTGACCCCAGTTTAACAGAATGATTGTAGCTTTACAAGAGTTTTAACTGGCATTACAACTCCCATTACGACCCTCTTACTACTCCCATTATGACCCTGTTACGACTCCCATTACGACCGTCTTACGACTCCCAGTACAACCCTCTTACAACTCCCATTACGACCCTCTTACAACTCCCATTATGACCCTCTTACAACCCCCATTACGACCCTCTTATGATTCCCATTATGATCCTCTTACAACTCCCTTTATGACCCTCTTATGACCCTTATGACTCCCATTATGACCCTGTTACGACCCATTACGACTCCCATTACAGCCATGTTACAATTCCCATTATGACCCTCTTACAACTCCCATTACGACCCCCATTACGACCCTCTTATGACTCTCATTACGACTCGTAGATCTACGATTGACTTGTTCTGGGGAATGAGACCTAGAATCAATTTCAAATGTCCAAATTTGATCTGCACATGCAAGAGTTCTTTTTTATTATTTATTATCATGATTATTTTATTGATTATTATCAGGATTATTTTATTAGTCTATGATTGCTTATACAGGCCTTCCTAGCTAACGGGTGTAAATACGTAAATTCGGCAGGAATAACATGCATAATTAATGGAAAAAGAAAGGGTAACGGGTTGATATACACTATTAGTGGGTGGATGTCACTGGATGAGCTGGATCATCAAGGTCATTATCTTTCATAACAATGGTTAATTGTTATTCTGTCATCATTTGATTATTCTTCTGTCGTCATATAATTGTTCTTCAGGTGTCATGTCATGTCATGTCACTTAGTTACTACTGCATAGTTACGTTGGCTGAATTATTTCTTATAAAAACATTAATTTCTCATTGTTCAAACTTGTTGTCTGTTGTTTTTAGTGACTGTCATTATAAGAAATGAATGTTGAGTCTATAATGTAAAGCATTAATTGTGCCATGAAGTTAACGGGTCTCGAGACCAAATTTACCAGGAAGCGCTTCACACCTCATGGAATTTGGTCTCGTGACCCATTAGTTTCATGGCACAATGAATGCTAATGACTTAAAATTAATTTCTTAATAATCACACACTCATTTCCATTTCAGGTTCCATTTCAAGGATTATTTTCAAGAATAAGAGTACGGAAAATTGTATGATAATTGAACTAAATCCAGGTAACTAATTTATCTTTCACCTGTTTATCGTATATTTAAATGTACACACATAACTTTGCTTGTATAATGGAGTGGGGTCTGACCCCATAAGAAATAAGTTCCCCAGATTGTTTTCAATATGAACCAAAAATATTAAGCCATTTTCAAATTATGATGAAATGTGCCAGAACACCAAATCATGGAACCCTAAAATGGACCACAGTTTTCTTGACCTAGCAATTATTGAATTTTGTTGTCAACACAACAAAATTACTAAAATTACTGGACAAGAACACATGGTGAAGCACATGCTGATGTTGGTTATTGTGGCTGTCCTTGATGAATTTTGGTTGATTTCTTTGTAACCTGTATATCTTGGGTGTTAAAGCGTAGGACTCGTATCCAGGTCTCAAGTTCCATCCTGATTACAGTTTGAAATGTACAAGTCCACACAATGATGAATTTCAAAATTGTACATCAGTGAATGATGTAATGGACAGAAAACTAAATACATTAATGAAAACTAATCGAAAAATTTACAATTGCCAATAATGGCAGCTGTATTTTAACTTTCATCCAGTGTATAAAACTCCAGCAATTTCACTGCCAGACATGAGGATTGGTAAGTCTGAGAAGTTACCCGTCCTCATACATGTTTGCCAGTGATATACATCTTGAAAAACAAACAAAAAGTAACATGACATGCGGGCGTGCAAGGATAAAACATTACTTGTCCTTGCTGAAAATATCCCGTCGCGGGTGTGTGGACGGGCTCTATTTGGAACACTGTTTCATCAATGGTGTTGAATGATTCAATTATTTTTATTTCAGGTCCAGGTATTCTTACAAAGGCGTTCCTCCAATCTGGTTTCAAGCATGTAATGGGATTAGAAAGCAAGCCTGAATTTGATTACCTGCTACAGGTGAGAAGAGCCATCAGTGAGCCTGCGTGCCATACCAGTGATCAGCATAGTGCCCCATATGGGTGTCACCATTCACCGATGCATCGCCATTGTACCCCTTATATCGTGATACGCGATTCTGTCTTTGTGAATTGATTCATAATTTTGGTGTAAATCGATTTTAAAATACATGTTCAGATTGATTTGTTTTCATAGTACCGTAGTCCTGATTTTAACAGCTTATTTCTGCTCTTAATAATATAATGAGTTTAATATAATATAATGACTTTAATCTTAATCTTAATGATGTAATAAGTTTAATATAATATAATGACTTTAATCTTAATCTTAATAATGTAATGAGTTTAATATAATATAATGAGTTTAAAGTTAGATTTCAGTATGTTTCACAAGGATTTTAAGTGTTTTATTAACGAAACATATTCTTTTCAAATGTTCTCCTCATGACTGACTTATTTGTACTGGGTATTTTAAGAAATAATGACCTTCATATGGCATATTTAATGAAAATCTTTTAAAATTGAATCGTGATATGTATCGTATCGTAAGCCTGGTGCCATACAAGAGATACTATAGATGAGAAATAGCTTTAATAGTCAATATGTTGGTGTGATTGGCTGTTAATTTGCAATTGAATACGGTAAGTAGAGAATAACCCATTTGAAAGTGAAAATAGTTTTGTATTTCAATTCAAATGACATGGGTGAATTTGGTTTCAATAGAATTATTCTATTTTCCTAAGGAAAGTATCCTTGGAACCATGGATCAAAATTAACACTAGTCCTCTAGCCCGGGCCATTTCTTGCAATGCTAAGACTAATAGAAATTCATAACATTTGTTATTTGTATCACTATTCGGGCTATAGTTAGTTTTGATCGCTGTTGGAACTATCTGTATTCAGTACTGACTGGCTTATCCAAGTCTTCATTGCAATAGAATTTGATGTCTTAAAGGCATACTATCACAGATGCTTGACCTATACAGTGATCTAGCACAGTTTTACCTGAAAATAAATACATTTGTTTTGACTACACAAGTACTTTATACAACCCGTTACTTATTCCACATGTCTCACTAGTTATCAATATTTTAATGTTTATTAATATTTATTAATTAGCAACGACTCGTACATATTGGTGCCAGTGGTCGTGAAAGGTTACTTTGACCGTATTCAATGGGTAGAGTTATCTCCCTAAACTAGTCAGTATGCTATAGGAAATTGAGATTTTACAGTATTTTATTCGGGTTTTATTGGAACTGAAAACTGCAATGGAATGTTACATATCCTACAGTGGTGAAAAGATATTTGGAGGTACAAAAGCGATTGTATGTATGCTAAGTAAGTGCATGAAGTTTGTCTGTGATATTATGCAATGCACACTGTATTTTTGTTCCAGAAGCTGCAACAACATGTGGGAGTAGACCAGCTACAGTACTACAACTTTGACTTGTTTGTCCTGTGGCAACGAGAGAGCTCGCTCACACAGCAAGATATCAAATATAGAGACACTGAGCTGGATATTGTCAACCACCTTTCCACAAAGGATATACCTTCAGGTAAGTAGTATGTGTGGAATTTGTTTTCTGCCATCTTCGTCCATGAAAATATGCATTTTTTCATTACGGTATTAATACTTGGTTCAGTTTGGACGCTTTGTACCTATGTCATATTACTTGCTATATAGCACAGATACTGAACAAGTGGTGAAAGATTTTGGAATGTTTATATCATTTGAACATTCTCCATCTGCACTTTCCTGGCTGGCAACTCCGGCTTTGAAATGACACCATTCAAAGCTGAAATCCTTCATGTAAAAGCGGGTTGTTTTCATCATTCCAATTATGTTAGTGAGGGTTTTTAGCGTTACTGCATTGCATATGCCTTATACTGTCTAGATATGGATTTTGTTTACAGTTGATAGACCTGTATAATGGACAAAGGAATTTCGATCTGAGACTAATTACTCTTGATCTATCCACCCAAAAGTAGTTATTTACTGATGTACTTAGTCCCCAGTACTCGATAGTTATCAAAATATTAATATTTTATATGAATAATGGGAACGTTCCGCTATTTATCTTGTCTTTGATGCATTAACTCTTCTATGAAGGAATCTACGAGCGAACATTCGAGTTATGTCCCACTTGCATGATACATACAGACCATATTCAGGTTGTCTATCTTGGGATTGCAGTGGGGATTTGTCAACCACACAGTGGTGGAAAGCTTTTTGGAAGTACAAACATGATTTTATGTATATCAAGTGAATGTACTTTGCAGATATAGCTAAGAACTAGTCCAAAACAACCATAAACATCTGTGATATTATGCCTTTAAATGAACAAAATGTAAGTAAGGCAACAATCACTAAATGCTTTATGAACAACTTGACATCATTGTACTATATATATAATGGTAATCTAGCTGCATCCAATTTATTCTTTGGACCAGGAAGTAGATATATGTTAGCCATCGTGCGAGACTCGAGATCAGAAAAATACTTTTTCAAAAGATGACCATGTGTATTAGTCAACCCCTTTCTTTACTCATTCTTTCCGAGTACCTAAACCTCGACCTGTCCGCGAGTATAAGGTAGTATTTTTATTAATATTTGTTGTATTTATCTAATAGCAGTCATTATAGTGAATATTTGTAAATGTTTATTAAAATTATATTGATATTTTTAGCAATGTTTTTGGTAAATTAATCTTTTTTAAAAACAACTAAATTATTTTGGTTTTGACTTTGCCGTTTTCAAAAGCGGCAGTGTTGTAAACCAATCAATAAAAAATACATATAATAGGAACTATGTTCTTAACAAAGACTGCATATATATATGCTGCATTCACATAATGTATACATATGCCGTATAAGAATTCGTACCTGTGGAATTTTGCTTATATTCTGTAAGCCCTGTGTACAAGTTCAGATTACGTACTCTACAGATGACAATATCTGGAAAAAAGATTCACTGTCTATGTTGCTGTATATGTTATGTTGTTATGTTATTCAGGTGACAGTGTTTCTGTATTTGGATGTTTACCGGAATACAAAGAGTATCCATTTCTGGCATATCTGGTAAAGAACATCACTCTGAAGGATGGTATATTTTCTGTAGCAAACCTGGAATGGTTTCTCTTTGTGTCCATCAAAATCTATAGGGTGAGTACCGTACTATGATGTATTAGGGTATAGATGCTGTTTAACCCTCTCACTGCTGAAGGCAACCAGAGATGCCCTAAAGAGCAGTGCCTGTACCTAATCCAGCAGAGAGAGGGTTAAGTTGCAGTCTTGTACCACATACCATATTTACCATTTTAATTTGACCAGGAGAAAATAATTCAATTTGTAGCTGTTCGAATTATTATAAAAATATAAAATATAAAACTTTAAAATGATCGTTGTTCGTATATTTAGGAACATAATTAAAGAACAAAATATGGTTCTTATATAATTTCATATCATTATGTTTACGTATCGTATGTGACCATATTGGTGGACGTCAACACATAGTAATAAATGAGTGATAGAAGTACCCAGGACAGCAGATATAGTGCTGACATTAGCAAACTCATGCAGTAAATTGAGTCAAGCTGTATTCTGTTATTTGTCAAGATTTCTACACCATTTAGATAAGAACATGATATTTCACAAGCAGTACTTTTGTTACTTGTACAACATTTAAAGGGCAAGTTAATAATGATATACTAGTATAGGACTCTCTTTTTTCAACATCTTTTGCTTTAAAAAAAATAGATATGCGTATTATCTTCTCAACAATATACAATTTGACATCATTTTTCAGTTCTTTGTATTTTTAATATTTAATTGAAATTCACAAATTAGAAACGTTCGATGAAGCGTACATTGGTTATCTTTCTTGATTATTGGGAACCATGTGACATTTGGCGCTCTAACTTGACCAATGAAAAGCTGCAAGTGCACATGCATTCTCTCCAAAACAGCTAACAATCAGAGCTTGGCGAGGTTTAATAGTCAACAAAGCATGGTCCTAACAGTTCACCGTAGGTAGCCTACGTAGTAAGGGAAGTCACTCTCCCAGAATTTGTCGTCTCACCGTTTCAAAATAACCAGAGATGATATCCGGACAAAATCTCCACCTAGCCGCACATCATAACCTGAACAGACATTGTTAAGTGTCGGCTGATTCAGGTAAGACAGACCTCCAACTCGCAAATTGTAAAGTCACACTCACTGGATCATCCAATCATTGTTTGTAAATGTTGGTTTTAACGCCTATATCTATCTACATGTGCCAATGTGAGCTCAAATGCACTCGCTATGGCTGGAAATTTGTCGCTATAATCTGACTCCATTTGTTGTTGTTAGGACGATAATCGAACAACAGCACGCTGTTCCCGATGATTACGATCGATAACTCGACGCTGCCTATAGTTGATATTTTAGACGTCCCAAAGTTATCTTACTAATTTGTCGTTTTTCTCCAAAATAAATCCCAACCCAGATCAATTTTCCAACACACATGCTTTTTATATGCTCAATTTGACGCAAAACACTCAATTATTTCCAGTTTGAGCAGATAGGCCTAAATCATTATGAACTTGCCCTTTAAAGTTAGTTTCTATTGCTGTGCATGTGCTCTTGTTGTAGCATGTGTAGTGACATCACTGTTTACAGTCCTGTAGTCCCCACAAAATTAACACTAGTCCTCTAGCCTGGGCCATTTCTCACAATGCTAAAGGTATCCTAATGACTAGTAGAAATTCATAACATTTGTTATTTGTATGACTATTCGGGCTAGTAAGTTTTAAAGTTAGTTTCTATCGCTGTTGTAATACTTGTTTGCTGTGTTTGCAGGGCTTGCAAGCCTGTTTGAGTCGTAAAGATACCATGGTGCACTACAACAAGCTTGCAATTATTCTCTTTAACTTCTTCGATTATAAGATGTTAATGATGGTAAGTACTTTAGAACTTTTCCTTTACAAAGCTATCTTTTATAATAAATAATAATAATAATATGACAATTATTGCATTGTTATTTGTGAATATGTAGCTGTTATTAAGCTTTTTCAAAAACAAAATGCTATGTATGAATATATTCACATACCGTATTCGATGTATTAAACGCTCTGCTGCAATAAACTATTTTAATAAATTATAATATATCGTACCAAATAATTGCCCCCATTTTTAATTTTACCGTACATCTATTGGGTATTTATTCTGCAAAAGAACTCAATTGACCAACAAGTCTGACAGGTCTAGTCATATATCTATAATGGACCTGGGTATTGACAACAAGGTTAGGTTTAGGGTTGACCACGTTGTATATTTAGCATGAGATCCTCCATCTTTGTTTTTATCCTAGCATGCCAAAATTACCTCCTTTTCAAGAGAAACCCACTGAAGTTATATTTTATGTATGCTTCTATATGAAACGGACATATATTATAACACTTCAGTCAAAAGCAACAAAAAAGATTTTTCCAGACTTTAATAAACGCCCCTCAGTATCAATTTTTGTTAATACCATGGGCGTATAATACATCAAATATGGTACAGTGCTCCCTCGATATAACGCCCTTCTATGCACCACGGATTCGGATACAATGCGGGAACCAGCGGGAACCCCGTTTAAAAAACCCCAATAAAATAAAAAATAAAGATTTATATTTTATTTTTATATTTTCCCAGATTTTAAAGCAGGAAATACGTCTGCACATCTGCGTCTACGTTTGCGCATTTCCGTAAACATGGCTGATCATGCTGATAGATGATACCAAATATATACAAACCTTTCAATATCCTTTCAATCCTTTAATAGTTTTGACATGTCAAGCAATATATTTATAAATTAAGTGTTTATAATAC
>JAUTBR010140536.1:0-10466 GCA_032361205.1 Pseudorimula midatlantica
TATAATAAATCTAACAGTGATGAAAACACATACATATTACGGTAATCAAATATATGGGGATTTTATGGTCGCACATATTACTTATGTTCAAGTCGTAAGTCGTTCACAAAAGTTGAACTAATCAAATAGTACATTGGAGTAACTCGGACATCTTTAACACTAGGGATGGGACGATTCACTTTTTTGTATTTCGATAATTGGGCCACTGTTCGATTATTATTCACGATCCTTTCCACAAGCACCGCGAATGTCCCTCAGATATAATAAACTATTATTAGATGAACAAATAAACAATTGTACAGTTTTAGAAAGACATGCTCTTTTATGGGAATCATACAAGGAACAGACTTTTCTAGCGGAGTGTATACCATGGAAGAGCTAATGTCAAATTTCTAAATGAATCCAAAAAATCGCGATATTCCCAACTAAACAAAAAGTCGATCGAACCGTAGGTCTAAAACCAAAATACTGTGAATCCCAGTTAATCGACTGGTCCTTATTGAACACACAATTCTGCTGTATATGTGCAAATTAATCACATAAGCGGAAAGGCAGTCCTAAACGTTGCCAAGAATCATAACATACATCTTGGTTGGATGCGTATAACCATATTAACCAATGGTTATCCATTTTAGAAATACCCTAAATTAATTTCTGGCAGTACCAGAATCGCAATAGAAAACCGGGGAGTACCGTACTCCCAGGTGGCAAATTTGATGTGGAGCTCTGCTGATAGACACGTGCCTTGCTTCCAGGTGATCACTGGCGGCCAGTATGACGTAGACATGGACCTGACGTCGCCCACTGGGCAGATCCTCTACAAGGACGTAAAGAAACAGTACGACAGCTTCACATGGACGACCGACCAGTCCGGCGTCTTCAAGTTCTGCTTCAGCAACGAGTTCTCCACCTTCTCGCACAAGGTCGTGTACTTCGATCTGGAGGTCGGCGACGAGAAGCCGATAGTACAAAACATGGAGGCGCATGCCACGGCCATGACTCTGGTAAGTGTCTGAACACGGAGTCCGGACAGGAGTATTATTGCCAGTGGAATTAATCTTGCGTAGAGACTACGGTCATTTCATGTTCTCTGTTTGTCTTTGTTTCCAGTTTATTTTGCAGGTTGTCGCATAAAGGTGAAATATTCCTGTATCGACATGAAGTAATATAATTTACTCAATCTTTCTTCAAATCTATCATGTCTATTAAATTAACATATATGCATATACAGTTACTTGTTAATGGAAATTAACCATTATTACAACTAGTACAAGGATGCAATTTGATTTATTAATTAGATTTTGACTATCACTTTTTTTTAACAACGCATTCTTTTAATTTCCTAAAACACTGATTATTTTGTACTTATTCTACTCTACTCACAAAGCACATTTTATTATTTGCATATATTTCCACTAATGTAGTCTGGATTAGATTTTCGCCTAACCAGGTGTTTACGCAGACATTTATCAGTGTGTGGCGTGTCGCTATCGCGTGCATGAGTCCAGACATACATTAACACTGTATACGAGGAGCGTAGTGCTGTGTGTATGCTACTCTAGGCTAGAGAGTGGATCAGTCAATGGGTGTACTTGCAGGCAGGACATTATGACATTCCTTGTTTGGCTTCATTGTGGTGGTGCATGGGTTGTGGCTTGGTAGTTTTTACCACTGAAAACGGATGTATTTCTAACTCGCTGTGCTGGTATACATACCCTACAGTGATAAGTGGCATGTTGTTTTTTTTACCAACCCAGCTAGCTTTGAAGTGCCCTGTTTAAGGTACTGCAGTCGTCACCTATGGGTGAGAGATTCCTACTGGGACGTAAAACAATAATTCATTCATTTAAGGTACTGCAAGTGACCTGGGGTGCATTTTATGAAAGGGGTGTACCTATTTACGCCAGACATAAATGATGCGGATTTGCTTGTATTACGTCATTTACGTTGCTTGTACGCTCTCATACTGAATTATACGCGATCAAACACTCAAACCAGTGTCTAAATATTTACACAGGAAGTGCTTTTGTAAACTAGGTATTCAGAAAACACTTATTTGGTTTTAATTACAATGTACCTCGTTTTAACAGCTGTTTAATGGGTAGAATATACCTCATCTATTAAACGAACGATCTATTGTAGTTTTCAATTTTCTCACAATGGAAATTTTGTACACTTTTGAAGGTAAATTATACACCTAAAAGTTTACATGAATACACTCGTGAACAAAAACAGGTAGGCAGGTCTGATTGTATTACATCATTTACGTCCGGCGTAAATATACACCCTTTTCATGAAATTCAGCCCTGGAAAATTGCACTATTGTCAGAATGGTAGTATATGGAGTTGTCTCCCTTGTCATGCTTGTGACGACAGAAAAATGCAGTCCAAATTTTAGTGTATTGCCAAATTACATCACAGTTTAGTTTCCTATCTTAAATACTATAAATGTATTCTTTGTGATAATTAGTATTAGATGACTTTGTAGTTGGTGAAAAACTAATAAAAAGAAAGCGTGAATATTTTGAAGTTTGTAAGTTGTCAGGTAATGGTAATACACTGTATTGATAAAATGTGCATTTTTTAGAGCTCTTTCGTGTATCTTATGGCTGTACACATTCTTTAACTTCCTATCCTAGTTATCTGGCAACGATAATAGACTAACAACCTATAATCCAACTACTCTCTCTGTCCATTCATGATTTGTTTTGAGCATGCAGCATACAAATTAATGCTCTAGCTATCAATTAGTTAAATTTATTCTAATTACATGTTAAAATGGTTTTCGTGTACTGTGTACATCAGTCTGTGTTGATGGCATTCATACGGTACCAGGACCCAAGATTATGAAACGTTTTGAGTACAATTTCGTACTCGAGCTCAAATTATGTATAGGGATTTGTGGATGAAGCCTAGCCTCTGGATTATGAAACTTACTGAGTATGATTCCATGCTCATGCTCATGCTCAAATTTGATCTGGGGATTGTGAACAACATTTTTCAGTTAAGCATGTAATCGGGAGACATGTTCAGATAGTCATTTAGTTGGCTGTTCATGAATCCCAGAGGTTTTCAAATAAATATTGTTGTTAAAAAATAAAAAATGAATGTTTTCGTTTGTACTCAAACACGTTTCTTGATCTCGGGACCAAGTGTTATTATAATTACAATGCATGAAGTTGGGATGGTCTTTAATTTTGAACCTTTATCCTGCTAAAGATGCTGAATAGAGCAATTGGTTTTGGTTTATCTAACAGGGAAAGGGTTACTAGTAATACAATCGTGTTCTTCCTTAAGTGGGTTGGTTGCCTTTGGGATTTACCAGAGGTGCATTCAGCCTGTATTACTTTTCACTACGGTAAGCAGTTCAGCCACCATATGTAGTACTTAACTATAACATGTAGTACTATTTTTCACTAAGGCCATTTATTTTTTATTGATTGATTTACAACAAATTTGGTTTCATAGTGCATGTAGGCGGTAGGGGAAAAAATATAATGAAATTTTCAAAGGTTCCAGGTTCAAATCCCATCCCAGGATGAAACCTGTAGTGTTTTGTAGGAAACCCAAAACATGAAATGAAACGAAACAACTGAATGTATGCACGCACAAGGCGATTCGCTGCTATATTTTTCTACAAACTCATCTAAACAACTACTAATATTACTCTGTAGAATGGTGAATGAATAGAGTGAAAGAATAAAGAGTTCACGTCACTACGGGAATAATTCACCAACAAATTTTTTTTACACCAATCCAAAAATATAATGGCAATAAAATGCCTGATAAGGTGCCAACTATTTTCAGAGTGAAAGAATAAATAGTTTATATCGTTACGGGAATATGGTAATTCAGCACCCCCCAAAAAAATCAGCAATTTGTGATTTCGCAATTTGTCGACTGAGAAAAGGGTGCGTATTATACATGACAAGTACGTATTTTCCAGATTTTTTTCACTTGAGAAAGGGGTGCATATTATACATGGTAGCACATTATACACGAGTAAATACGGTAGTGTAGTGAAATGTAGTGCAGCTGAACACATCTCTGGTGCTACTTGTGCTGTGCCTAGTCAGCTAACCTGTGTTATGTGATCCTGTGTTTCTGTACTCATTTGCATCCATGGTATATGGTACGTTGGTGGTATTTTTAACATGCAAAATTCTCACAATGTTCTGCTTGTACGACCGTCACCCCAGACATCAGTGTGCTGCGTCTGGTGTCTGGAAGTGACGTCACACCTGTTTTCCCTTCTGCTTTTTATAGATGGAAACTTCATCGGTGAACATCCACGAGGACTTGAAAACTGTCGATGATTATCAAACGCATTTCCGGTTGAGGGAAGCGCACGGTCGAGTGTTCGCAGAAGAACTTAACGAGCGCGTCATGTTTTGGTCCATCGGAGAGTCCGTTATCATAGTCATTATTGGAATTGGACAGATCCTCGTTTTGAGGAGTTTCTTCACCGACAAGCACAAAATGACGACATGATCTTATGTGATGTTAGGATGTTCAAATTTGTGTAGCTCATTCAGTAATTCATCCTGGATTTATATCAGATTTTTTTTCTCGCCCAGAATAAGTATTTAGGTAATTATCATCTATTTTGAAATAACATATGTGACTCTTTTTTTTTCTACGAGGACACTGCAAATAAATTAGAGCATTTTTGATCATTGTCGTAACAACTGTGCTTCTAGAAATCATTGGCATACCAATAGATCTGAATGCAAATAGATTTGTATAGTTTATTAACTTTACCAGTAGCGAAGCAAAAGTTTTAAAGTGTACCATTTTCCTAATGATTATTTATATAGTATTTTGCAAGTACCAAATATTTTCAAGAATGTTTCAATTCTATGTAGTTGTATTACTATTAATACATTAATTGTAGTTTGGTCAGAAGTGTTGTTATGGTCTACTCGTTACTTTTTTGTCAAATTATTATTTATAGATTGCTGATATTTCATGCAATTAACAAGGTACATAAACAAACAAATAAAAACTTAAGTCATCATAATTTATGTTAAGAAACAATAATGAAAAAAACACTAGGCCTTGAACTGTGCCATACTCCAACATACTTTGGTGAATACCGATATTTGTAACATAACATATCTCGTAATAGTGTTAAATCATTTATGAATACTCTGCAAGGCTTTAGACTAGCATATGCCCATGTACAGGGACAAGTTAAGTTGCATTGCGGGCAACCTACCTTTTAACATTGAACACATTTGGTCTTTTGCTCCTCAAAATGTTAGTCTGGAGCCCTGCTCTGTGGCAATCATGTTTAATTAACCCTCTTCCTGCTGAATTAGTCACGGACACAGCTCTGTAGGGCATCTCTGGTTGCCTCTCGCATGTAGAGAGTTAATAAACAACCAATACCTTGTGGAAATGCAACATTGTTTCCAGTGGTATTAACCACAGTAGACATAATGATATGACCAAGGGTGGCAATCTAAATAAAACTTGAATCTTGTTTCTTTTTGGTCCCTGCAACTAAGATTCAATTACATTGAACCAAAATCCAATTCATGGACTGCCAAGTAATGCTAATTTATTTACAATCAAATAGGTCCTCGTTGCAAACACACTGTAAGTTATGCAGTGGTAACAGTCTACAGTGACTGTGTATGCTCCAAGATATTAAGAAACATAGACTAGTCAAAAAGCACAATCAAGATTTGGTCAGAGGCTATCTGATTGGCTAATGTCAGGGTTCGCAATAGGTCATTGGGGCAAACACTCAAATCAGAACTTGAATGTTGTGGGGACGAGAAATGAACAAAGATTTAGCTTTAATTACATTGGTGAAGAGGGGTAGACCATGATTATGTATATATTTTTTGATACTCTGTATTTACATCTTCTTTGTCATTATGTGTGACTGTTGTTCATTTGTATAATTCCATTGATTGTGTGCGTTGAAGTTTTGTTGGATCATCGTCATCAGGGCTTTTCATATTTTTATTTATTTTAAATAGTATATCGCAAGGGAATTAATTATTCTTGTATTCTACGAAGAATAATTAAACCAAGAATTTGAACTTTTAGTTTTATCAGCTTGAATACTGTTTGTATTCCTCAGTGTCAATCTAGTGTCAATCTAGGAATTGTTTATTATATTTGTTTATTTTTTTCCAAGTATATTGTGAGAAAGAAATCTGTATTTAAGGTGAATTGTGGATGTCAAAGAATGCTTTGGTGATAGAATAATATAGCCAGATGTTTACTAAATTCTTTTGAAGCTGTGTTTATATACTCAGAGTTTGCATGGAAAGATTTAGGTCTACAAAACACATTTTGAATATGATATTGTGTTCAACTCAAATTTTGGGGTGTTGGTTTGTGGACGAAACATTGAGTTGAGCATGGAAGCGTACTCAAAATTGTTTGATGACATTGTAGGCCATGTTTATAGTCAGGTAGTGTTATTGCTACACAAGCATAGCAGCCATAAGCATAGCCTAATAACCTCAGAGCCAGGGTATCGTTTCTCCAAGCTCTCATATCCACTATCGAACAATAGCGCTCTCGTAGGTGGACAATCCCCATGTATTAGAGATGGCTATGAGAGAGAGCCCTTATAGTTTCATAGTACATGTATGTATGATAGCTTACAGAAACAATACCCAGGACATTTAACTAAAGTGAAGAGCTAAAATTCAAACAAACTCTCTGCATGACTTCCAATTGGTGCATGTTTTCCAAGTGAAATATAACCAGATTATTACCCATGTGGTTTCTTTAACTTTCTTGTACTTTCTCAGCATAGGTGAAAGATCTCCACTGGCACGTAAAACAATAATTCACTCACTGACTGTTATGCTTTCACGATGTGATGTTCTCTTCTAGATGGAAACCTACGCGTATTCAGTTCACGATCTTCTCAACTATGTTAGCACTCAACAGAACCACTTCAAGCTAAGGGAGGGAACTGGACGGATATTTGCGGAGAACCTTCGCGAAATTATCACGTACTGGTCTATAGGACAGTCCGTCGTAATCCTGCTCATCAGCATCGGCCAAGTGTTTGTCCTCAAGAGCTTCTTCACAGACAAGAAAGCTTCCGTTGTCCATTCATAAGTGTAAATGCATTCATTGTGTCGCTAACCCAGTCATGCTAGTATGTTATATATGTACATTGATCAAATTCTTCAGTATTTCTTTGTAAAAAAAATTAGGATTCCATTCATCGCCAATATTTGTTTCTACTCTAGATTATGGTATGCAAATTGAATCGGCAATGGCTGTATATGAGGGCTTATAGTCCACGCTCATCCCGACCACCTCACCCACTCCTTTCCCCCCTTTACATATACATTTTGAAAAGTGTCACAGCTCTTAGTGAATGTTGATCCATATGGTGTTAATGTTCCTATACTCCCACCCCTTGCTGAAAATCCAGGATTCATCAGTCTATGCCCTAAATTATCAACTCTTTGGCAGTCTGTCATGTTATTTCCATTCCTTTGTCTGTACACTGTAGGCAAAGAAATATTTGAACTTGCAGCACGGTTTCTGTGAAAATGTCGCATATGGGTGAAATATTCCCACTTCGACGTAAAACGATAACTCTCTCTGTACAAGTGAACAGTTTCCAATAAGACTTGTGGAGACTGAATGCCACCATACAATATTGGGTATTGTCTATACCGTATTTCACAGTACAAATGGTTATGTTGCTCGAGATTCCTCTAGCCCTCCCTGCTGACCATAAGACACTGATAATATTGGCTTCCCCTGTGACCAAACCCATACAAAACATCTCTTATGGTCAGCAGTGAAGGTTAGAGGAAACGAGCTACTTGTTATTATGGCATTACTCGGCCTTTTCCACATTTACACTCTACTACTTAAGACATTATCGCCTATGGGTGAGATATCCCCGCTGCAACGTAAAATATTAATTCATTCATGCATGTACAAAGTATATGTAAATATTGTTCACAGAAGTGGAAATATATTTCAAACTGGTACTGCTTCTAAGCATCCCTTGTTTATTAAATTAATTTGCAATTCTGTCTGAAATAAGACTTGCTAAAAAAATAATTTTAAACAGATTTCATTGCTCATCTTACTATAGCTGTTATTTCAGTTATTTCTCTAACATAATAAATGCCACAATGTAACGGAAATAACTGGGAATTGGCATGAAACCACAACAGTCAGTCAGTTTTTAAGACTAAATGCATTTATCGGTATTACTGTATATTAATACATATTTATGGTATCTCAAAACATGTTCTTATTCTGATCAATCGCCTAGGAAAACAGTATACATATTGTATGCATCAATACATATTTCTTCTCTTGCAACAATATTTCTGGAAATTTAAACAAAGTAGTGCTAGTGTCAATGCTGAATGTATTTTATACATTTTCAATATAAATTATTATTAGTACATGTACCGTAATACAAACATTGTTATGCAGAGTCTGTTTGCAACAATCAAATGATGTTTTCACAGTTTTCAGTTTGAATTGTGGTCGAGTCTCTTGATCAAGGTGGTGTCATTACTCACTACTAGTATTGTATAAAGAATCACCATCAAATCAAATGTAAATAAAACATTATACTATTATATTGTTGGCATTTTTTTTATATACAGTGTATGTAGTATTTTCGGGCAGACAACTCTTGACGGACTAGGCTACATCAACGCTAGCGAACGAGAAGGAATATCAATGTCGGTTGTTCGCAAGAACTTAGAATAGACCCTATTATTGAAACAAAATGACTAAGTCTGCTCGGTACAACTAATAGATAACGTAATCAAATCCATATTATTCACTACGGTATTTAAATTAAAATGTACAGCAATGCAATCAAAAGGATAGTCACTACTTTAGTATATCCATGTCTTCCTGGTACGATGTATGTAAACATGTTGCGCGTGCATTGCATATACGTGTTGGATAAAATAGGTAATTTAATTTAAAATAGGCCACTTTATAGTCCGTCGATAGACCGTGAGAATGTAGTTATGATAATATGTGTAGGCCTATTACATTATTGCGGACGCGGTACTTAATGTAGGGAACTTAATTGAATGGCACATACAGTACTTCCAAGTTAAAGGCATAATATCACGGATAGTTATGGTTGTTGTGGTCTAGTTCTTAGCTAGAACTGCAAAGTACATTCACTTGACATACATAAAATCATGTTTGTACTTCCAAATAGCTTTCCACCGCTGTGTACTGTATTTGACAAATCTTCACTGCAACGCCAAATCAAACACGGCCAACGGCTTCTTAGTACATGATGCAAAAGGGACATAACTCTGCTTGCTCGCAGATCTTCCTATTTGAACAGTGATGCATCAAAGACAAGATAAATAGCGGAACGTTCCCCTATTTAATATAAAATATGATTTGTTGTATAACTATCGAGTGCTGGGGGATAAGTACATTAGTAAATAACAACTTTTGGGTGGATAAATCGAGCGTAATTAGTCTCAGATCGAACTGTGATAGTATGCCTTTTAACACATTCAACAATGCGTAACTTAATGCCCATTCTAGAACATTGGCCCGTTACAGTGTATTTACCCGAGTGGCGGTTGTGTGACCATGCATGCAACACGATCGACTCATAATAGGTGTGGAATATATCCCGGTGGACCGTGCTTTCTAGAAACGATTTCTGGATTTGTGTTCCAAGAATTTCGTATCGCAATTTGCCGGAATTGAATGTGCTGCTCCTGTACAATGTTTCAATAATACAAATGTTCATGCCTGGTAGGCCTAGTGACGAACCAATGATGAGGATATTTTATTTCATACAGAAAGTTCATTTTGCATAATCACTGAAGAATTCACAGTTGTCGCATGTAGACTAATAGGCCCATATTATCGAACGCCGTTTAGTCTATAGACCTGGATCAAGGTTAGTCTACGGAAACCCAGACTTTTGGTTTACCAAAAACCATAGGCCATATTGTAAAAAAAAAACGAGCATACCGAAACCCGGTCCAGACTCGTAATACCTTTTACGGTTAAACTCGCGTTTTAGAACTAAACCAGGTCCAGACCGCGTCTAACCTTATCGAACGCTGTCTGGACCAGGTTTAGCTCTAAACGCGCGAGTTTAACCTTATAGAACGCGGTCTGGACCAGGTTTAGCTCTAAAACGAAAGTTTAATATAACCTTAAACGGTATTATGGAAAGCAGTTTACTGGAAACGGAGTCTCGACCTGGTTTTGGTATGCCTGTTTTTTATCATTTAGTTTTTGCTAAACCAAGCGTCTGTTTCCCCGTTCGATGTTGCATCCCCGCTCTTGTGGTTGATTCCTGAAGATCTTGTGTATAAATACTTCTGGAGAGGCATTGGTGCCATAACTTGTTCCTGACTACACGTGTTCCCGTCTTGCCCAGACCAAGACGTTAAAAGGTGGTACTTGTGGTTTCCCTGCTTGGCGCTCAGCATTAAAGGGGTAACGCAAGGACTGGCCAG
>JAUTBR010141091.1:3440-19059 GCA_032361205.1 Pseudorimula midatlantica
GGGACGTGTTCATCGTGTCTACGGTAACCATAGGCATTTGTCACAAATATTGGATCGGAATACTATGTATCTGTGACAAGTGCCTGTGGTCTAACGCAAAGAACAATATACCACTCTACAGTAGGTGCCGTGGGTGACTTCAAGGCTTTGGTCGTGGGAGGTGTGTCAACATACTGGGTAATTATATTATGGTATGATTGGCACCGTTAAGCACTGGAGGTAAATCTCCGAGCTATTAGTGCCTCTACCCTTCCCTGAATACCTAGCACATTTATCCGGCTCGCAGATGGTACCATGGACGGCACGGTGGCAGAGTTAGAACTCTTTCCACCGCAAACTACATGGCGACTGATTCTAGAAGTCGACGATGAGAATGAGAAGATGTGATCAGCAAGTAGGTATACAGAGCTATACATTTTAGGGCGATTCTGATTGGATACTGAGTGGCATGACAGCGCTTTGACCTTGCTTTGCCACTAAAAGAAGGGTTTTGATGGCAAGGGGTCGCATGGGTCTATAGCGAATAAGCCGGGTTTAGATGGCGTGGCCTGGGCAAGATGAGAGAGATCTGGCGGCAGTTCGCTCTACCTGTCGTTGGCAGTGATGGCCGAGTAGAAGATGTAGTCCTGGAAGACGGCCACAGCCGTCGGGTAGTCGGCCTTAGACGAGTACACGGTGCTTCTGTTGCCCCATGTCAGGTCCAAGTACTCGATAGTCTTCGCGTCACCGTCAATCCAATATAGCTTATTTTCTGAAGACCCAAGAACCACGAATAATAAGACAATTGTTATCGAGAGATGTCCTTTTCCCAGTCACGGTATAGTTTCTCGAAGCTTTCATGTCGAATTTGAGTTCATATCGTAAGTGAAAGATCCCCATGTATTACAGATCTCTACGAGTAGTAAGCGTGGTCTGGCCTCCAGTATCTACCTCTATTGTGTGCCCACCCTATTGTCTACCCCTGTTGTGTGTGTCCTCCATTGTATACCCCTATTGTGTGTCCACCCTATGTGTGAATACGACGCCAGGCACCTGTTTCACGACGGCTTCCTAAAGTTAGGAACTCCTAAAGTTAGGACACAGCCTAAGTTAGATGCCAATTTAAGAAGGGATATGACTTGTGACGTAGTCGTGAAACACTTTAGGAGGTGATAACTCGTGTTAGGAGCTCCTAAATAGTTAGGACACCGTCGTGAAACAGGGGCCAGTATTTCTGTCCGACATATCACTTATAACTGGGAATAACTTAATTGAGCCACGTGGTAAATGTCCGACAAACAACATATCGCAAGGCTAGCATAATGCAGGTGACAACTTTGTATTGATAAGTCAGGTATTAATGACATCGTGAATCATGTTGAGTGGAAGAAATGCCAATAGTAATAGTTCTGTATTGACCCTATCGTCTATTTGCATGATTATCACTGGAAAAGCTTGCCGGACATTTTGAAGTGGGAAAGGCGTCGCTTGGCTAGCGTAAGGTCAATTCTCGTAGTGAAGGAAACGGTATACTAGTATTTACCTGTCAAGTCCAAGGTCATTCCTTCCGGCCACATTGTTTTTGAAGCAATGAGAATGCTTCGGCCGCTTCCGTCATAGTTCGCTTTTTCTATCCTCTGGTCTACACCCCAGTCGATCCAGTACATCACACTGATAGAAAAAAAATAAGAGTACCACATGATGTATTAAAGAAAATATAAGTAATGCGGTATATTATATTAATACAAGATATTTGGAATGTATTGATTTCCACAGGAATTATCGTAGCGCTACGACAGTTCAAACTCGTATGCATGCAGCTGAAAGTGAAACGTATCGCTATGATGTTTCTGTGAGACAAGACCCAAACCTGCGTTTCAAGAAAGGATCGTACAGACCATGGTACCTTTCATGAATCTCTCTTATCCGCTAAGAGACCATGACGCTCTCTTTGCCGATAGATAAGAAAAACTCGTGAAAGCATGCCAGGGTGGTCAGTTCTTGATAGCAAAACGTTCCTTATGGTAAAACCATGCCATATGTTCCAATTTACTTCCGGACTAAGGTACGACCACTTTCGTAAAAAAACGCAGGTACATCGTATGTTACTAATGCCCAAGTCACATTTGCCACGGCGGCCGTGGGGTCTAAAATATCTACGACCAATAGCAATTATACGGCCGCCGCAGCATTCCCACGGTCACATCCTGTAGCAGTCACATATTATGTTAGGGTAGCCGCACGGCATAATATACACTGTACATGTAAACACAAACTAGTTTTACATGTATATACCCGATCCACGCACGGCGCAGGGTGTGCCACATACCGCAAGCCCACCGTAGGGCGCCCGTGAAATTCCTGCGGCTGCCGTAAAGGGTAAAGGTCAATTGTAATTCATAAGACCCTATGGCAGCCGCACAGCAAACGCGAGGCCACCGTACCACTTTACGCATGGCTACGGCGTGTAGAATTGCTACTGCGAACCTAGAAATGAAAAAAAGGTTATAACTGCGCTATAATCCCAAGGCGATCCCTACGGTCTGTAAAATATAGGGATACGTCGCAGGGCGACCGTGAGGCCACCGCAGATCCTCTGCGACCGCCGCAGGTACCTCTCGATTTCGGGGGGTTACGGCCGCGTATCCTAGTCGTAGAGCAAACGTGACTTAGGCGTTAATGTACTTAATGCGAAACTACATTTTACGGCAAAACCTAGGTCTACTGCATTTGTATATATAATAGCTCCAAATATGTTTATTAAACTTGAAGAAAAACATGCGACCTTGAAATAAGCATACCCAATGCATCGTACAATTGGAATTTCAATAAGTACATGCTAATAGTTACGCGATTACCCATTGATTGGATCCACTGCAATGTGTCGCGGCATATATGTACTCGAACTAATGACCGTCCTGTGATGTCTGGTTACCATGGTGACGACCCCGATGACGTCATTTCCCTTGTCCGAGTAGAAGATGAGTCTGGAAATGGGATCTATGGCTATACCGTCTACAGAGGCGGCTGAAACCCACAAACTTAAAAATATATAATACATGTCGTAGGTATATATATTAATGTTCCATGACTGTCAATGTCAATGTCAATATAATCATGAATGTCCACTGTCAATATAATATGTCAAGTTATACAGCCATAGTATATCAGGTTTTATGTATTTTGGGGGTAACATTAAATTTCACTGACCCCAGTTTAGTTTGATGTAGGTCTTGCTGTTAGAAGGGCCCACACTGTGTATAGCTGGCCGAGACTTGTCGGCATAGACGAGGTGTTTGGTGACTGGGTCGTAGCCACATGCCCCAACTCTAGCCGCTTCCGGAAGTGGTATAGCTTCCGGTTTGAAGTCGGACATATTCATCGACCAGATCCGGGAAGTAACGGGGTCGGTTAAAAGCATGAAGGCGTCAGTGGGAGGTGCTGACAACAATAGATAACAGTGACAGCGTTACATGGCAGCGTCTTAGTGCTTACGAGATCTTTGAAGTAGTACAGCAGCAAATCCCAGAAATAAACCGGGTATATTTAAGTTGGTTCACCTCAAAAGCTAGAATATTTCTAATGGTATCCTTGTGTCACCTTGGGACATGTATAATTTTGCCATCTTTCATAAGTATATAATATCGTTACTTCGCACTCGCAATGGATCGTGTGGCTATCATGTCTCACATTTACAATTCAACGTACAATGTTCATTTACGAGAAAACCGTGCTCCGTGTTCAAGTTATCAACATGTATTCCTATACCAGCAGTCTTCGTGGTTCTTGACATGTTTATCTTCAATGCGCGTAACAAAGAAACCTCGTTGTACGCCCGGATTATAAGTAGGCCTACGACCATTTCAAAATCCAGATACGGTACTTATCAAAGATACTCCGACCGGAAGTAGGTCCGAATGTCCTGTCTATGTTCAATGCATGCAAGAAAGAAACCTCATTTTACGCCCAGAAGGTCTACGGACACTTCTAAATCCAGATCTTACCCATATACTATGACCGGAAGCAGATCAGAATGTCTTGTCTATCTCCAATGCATTTAACAAAGCAACCTCCTTTTATGCCGGGACTACAAGTACGACCATTCTGAACTTCCGGTTGCTTACCAAGACATTCAGAGCGGACACTGGAGCCTAGGAATTCGGTTCGGAAGGCAGCCGGACACATGTCACAGCGCAGCTTGGCCGAGGCCACCTGAAACCATCCCCGGTCGCACTGCACGCACGTCCCGTTGTGGTCCACGGTCCCGGGGGCACACGCCGCTGTAGACAATAATAGTCAATATGTGAAGCGGGTAGCAGACTGAGAACATCTTGCTTAGTCTTTGATGATTGTGAGATATTTTATGTCAGAGATTCTACATGACTGCTCACTAGTGTACTACTCACTTATAACTGTTCAATGTTGCATTTTGGAAATCGTTCAGGCGAGCCATCGTTTAGACGAGCAGAGATACCGTAGCAAATGTAATCCTGCATCCCCATCCCCGAGAGACTACGAAACTTATACGAGTACGAACGCATGCTCAACTCAAAGTTTTGTTCACAAAATAAGATTTGAGCTTGACCCAAAAGGTTTCGTAATCTCCGGGCGCGATCATTCATCATATCGTCGTGATGCGTAACACCAATGCACTCACAGCAGTATCCCTGGTCTGGCACAAAGCCACTGGGACAGTCGAGACTGCTGTCCAGGACAACAGTCCCCGGGGTTACAGTCCCAGAGGACAGCTTTACCAGGAAACAGACGTCGTACATCTCCTCCAGGTCGGTGTAGGTGGCGTTCAGAGACAACCACGCCGCCTCCAGGTTCTCCCGGCTAACTGCGGCTGTAAATATGCGGGACCATTTAAACGTAGAGTCCTGGGGGCCTATTCTCAAGACGTTCGTACGAACCTCTTAACCTAATATAAGAACAGTTCGCAACCATACTGTAAGAATCCTTAAGATTGTCGTACGATCGTAAACACGTTTCGAGAATAGGTCCCCAGGTTCAAATCCTGTCCCGAGAATCCGGTATGAATATTTCGAAAGTTACTTTTTAAACGTACCTCAATATACTTCTGGCATACATTGATTAGAATATTTTAGAAGAAGCATCATGCTGGGCATAAAAGAAATAGTGTACTAATAATTGTGCATTGTACGCGTGTATATTACAAGACGTTAGCGATTCATAGGCCAAGCTTATATGAATACTAGTACTTGCATTGCCTGACCTTGCCTGACCTTATCTTGCTGATGAACTTACCACTCGTATTGCTAACTTTGACGGCGGCTGTGAAAGTGAGAGTGGCTTTGTAACCCTCCGGAAACTCTGAACAGTTATTTCCGGGTAAGCACGTTTCCGTGGAAATCCTTGCCGTACATTCTTGATTGGAAACGCAGCTGGTATCGAGTCCACACGCTAGCACAGTGCCCCTGATAGTCTTGATGTCCTTCTCCCTGTGTTTCCCTACCCTCGTCTTGTAAGGAACGGTATAGTCGAACGATACTGTATTGGGGATGCTGTATTCTAGAATAAAAGGACAGGCTTTACATTATCAATATTTAAAACATGTAATTTTGATTCACGCTTACGGAATATCTAATTCCATCTCTTTTATGAACATCTTTATTTTCCTCCTTTTTTGCCTTCAAAACTGTTATTCATTGTAATATATAATAGATGTTTTATGAGCATCTGCTAACTAAAAAAACACACACAAAAAACAACACATCTGCTAACTAAAAATAAACTTGATTATTGTCATCTAAAAAATATTCAATTTTCCATAATTGTTCAGTTCTTTTTATAATTTAATTGAATAAGAAACGTTCTATCAAGGAAATTAAAACCTACATTGCTTATCTCCCTTCCCATTTGGAACACATGGCACCGTCAGCATAAGGCTAGTTCAGATCTAACGGTGCGGCAGCCGTAACGGTTAAGTGCACAGCGTTCAATTGTATTGCTGAACCGCAGAACGGTTTACCGCGCGGTTTCAGTGTGAATAGATCATGTGTTTGCATAAGAAGTGATCCGATGCGGGGGAACCGCTGCGGTAGCCGCGTTAAGACCTGAACAGGCATACCTTGCATTCTGTACCCACCAACACAGGATATTGTCTTTGTCGCCGGGGTCCAACGTGCGTCCCTACATATGTAGTGTGGCTCCTCTTCAGGAAAGACCAGCCCCTCGTCACAAGTCACTGAACAGTTAGCCGCGCCCACGGACGTGTGATTGCACACCAAGTTAATACCTCTCCCCGGTGTCAGCTGAGACTCTAGGCATTCTGAATAACACAAAATTCGTATTGTAGCCAGTATTTATTTTTACTTTTTTATAATTAATTTCTTTATCTTTCAAAGTTTATAACAGGTACAGTATTTATTTATGATTAAACTTGCGTTAATAATATGCTAGTAATGAAACATAAGAACAAATATTGACGCTTTAATTACTATACCAGGGCACGTCTTCGTATTACAGACTTTCTCGGCTCGGGAAGGTCCTCCACACGGCTTTCCAACGTCATCTTCCGGTACGGGGTTGTTACACGAGCGTGACCTTGACCTTTGACCTCCACCACACGTGAGAGAGCACGGAGTCCACGAAGACCATCCTCCCCAGTTGCCATGGACTGCAATGGAGGAATCGTCATACCAATACACGTCTAATATAAGTTAATCTGCCGAGTTAATACGGCGCAAAATACTATAAACCTTTAGGCATCCTTGGTACTTCCTATGACACAGGTACTGTAGCCGCCATGACACACTATACCTACCTATAGCTCTCTGAGTACATGCCGAATCCAAAACACACTCGCATCGTTTCTGCTTTGCTCCAGTAGTTACTACCCGGTAGGATGACATCATGACATGGTCATGTGAATGGTAACCTTGTAGTGCTGGAAACGGCAGCTTGGGTTGTATACTCTCCAGGGAGTTGATAAGGAACACTGAGTGTACACGGATCCATTTACCGTGGATAATAATGCGGCGCTTTGAGCATGCCTTTATGCCCCAGTCATAGTGTCACGTTTTTGACCGCCACGTTCTGGTCCGAAAGTTTTTGAACAACTCCAAAATTAAGATGTTCAGTTCACATTTTGCCACGTTTGCTCACGTGTCATCCACGTTGTGCCACGTTTCGCAACGTAGCTAAACATGGTGACCAAAACGTGACACTATGACTGGGGCATTATGCCCTATTTAGGGGGTAGATTTGGCGAATTATATATATATGTAAATAAGCAGCCATATTATTATTATTATTATTACTTTACCTATAGCTGTTTGACAGTACTTCCCATGGTAGTCGTCCGTGCAGGTGCAGTTGACGCCGTCCAGGGCATTTTCACACGTGGCACTGTTCTGACATCGATTGTCCACACGGCAGTAGTCTGGCGGTATTTCACATTTCCTGCCAGAGTAACCCCCCGTACACGTGCACTCAAATCCGTGCTTGAATGATCGGCATCTGTGACCGTGACATGGGTCGGGGTTGCAGCGGTCAATTTCTAAAATATGTGAACACAAAGTACTATCAGGCCCCGTTAATTAGAACACTTGTAGACCACTTGCAGCTGAAATAGATTGTAGGCCAAATTGTTTGATTGTGAGTCAAATTTGTAGAACACTTGTAGCTACAATAGATTGTTAAGTCAAATTGTTTGATTGTGAGTCAAATTGTAGGACACTTGTAGCTACAATAGATTGTAAGTCAAATCGTTTGATTGTGAGTCAAATTGTAGAATATGTGTAGCTACAATGGATTGTAAGTCAAATTGTAGGGACGCACCACGAATGGAATGTAAGTCCATTATATGAAACCCCTTTTAAAATGGTTTTAAATCCTTGAGAATCTGGTTAGCTAAAACTATTATAGAGTGTTTTGTGCAAACAGACGTACATTTGTAGCGGGTCCCTAGAATTTGACTTAGTGCATTATCGTTACAGCTGTTATGAACAATGAGGCTCAACTTCTTAGAACGTTATTCTAGCTTCTAGCTCATTCATGTATCAGGGCGAGAAAATAACATTGAGTCAGTTATTGATTCTGATGTAACAACAACGCACATGAACCTTTCACAGTTTGTGACATTCCATTGTACATATTCTGACCAAGATTCATTGGACTGATTCGTTCCACTTTTAGATATCAAGTTTGAAATATTTGTTATAAGTGCATTAAACGGGAGACATTTGTTAAACACGGCGTAACGTTGTTCATATAAATAACAATAAAAACAATAAAAACTTTCTTTTCCAATTGTGTCCTTGGTCAAGAATGGAACTAACCCGAGCACACGCTTGGCACAATCATGCTAAGTTTGGACGAGTCTGTAGTGTTTGCTCTGCCGATGAGCGAGTCGAACCCGATCTTCCCCGGGGAGCAAGACCTGGCCATTCTTGAGATGGTTCCTGATGCATCTCTTGCGGGAATTACGTACAACTCTCTCAAAGCAATGCCTACGGAGAAACGACAAGGTTTTAACAACATTGGTGTCAATCTTGAATAACATGACAGAAACAAATATTTAATAACGTGCAGAAAACCTTCAGTGTGTTTCCAATAAGTCCACAACGCAAGGGTCTATCTTCCCTGCCATCCTTCTGAAACAATGACCATTGCTTCCTAATACCCACCCCAACCCCTAGCCCTTGTCAACGATTTTGACATTTTTTGAAAATTGCTACATCGTATTCGTTTAGCTACAGGGTTCCAATGGTTTCCTTTTGAGAGCCGGACATCTTTCGATTGAGCAACAAAGACAACCCCCATCCACCACTTGGCGGATGTACACAGGGAATCGCTGGGAATATGTTTCACTAAGTTTTGCAAAGTTTCGATAGTAAGAATCGACATTCCAATCGGGCAATTGCTCTCGGAGTTCAATCATGCAACAATATGATGTAATGAAGTTGAATTTGTTTTGCAACTTCATCTAATCGAAATACTGGTAATGTAAAATACAATATCATTTCTGATATGAATTTGCAATTAGTATCGGGATGGTCTCGTATCTAGGATTAAGAGACCTTTGCGCCCCAGGGACCCTATTCTCGAAACGTTCTTATGATTGTACAATAATCTTAACCATTCATAAACAGAATGGCCATAGGACAGGGTAAATACAAAAGCTCCATGATAAGCGTGCAAAGTAACCCTCTCCCTGCTGGATTAGGCACATTCACTGCTTTTTAGAGCATTACCGGTTGTTTCCAGCGTGGAAGAGAGAGAGAGCGTTAACGGGATCGCTTACTCGAACCATCTGCAATATGAATGGTCAGCTCCGTTCCTTTGGGCACGAAACACAGAGGAGTGTATTCTCCATGGTGGTCCACGCGACGTCCTGAATTGTAGAGGTCCAGAAGACTGGGGTAACCCTTCCACGCCAATGCTACGTGCGTCCACACGCCCTGGGGTACCATGCTTTCAACGCCGTCTACCGGACTCCTGAAAGATAAGTGATTGACAGGTGGTTAGCGAACTGCCAATCATAGAATGTGGTATTATTCTCGTTTCTATAATTGATATAGACAACTGCGTATTGTTCTCTGAAGATGACATAAAGGCCTATGCCTATGTGATAAATATTTAAAGAAAGATTAACCTTGATGACCTGTATCGGAAAACCAATGAAAACTTTCGTGTTTTTTTTTGTTACAAAGTCAATATTGAATTAAAACAAAACTTAAATACTTAAATGTTGTATATACTTACTCTCTCATCGATACACGTGTTTTATCTGTGAGGTAAAAGGTCAACTGATGTCCTCTAGTTGGATGAGATAGCACGAAGGAAATGTTGATATGACTATTGGCTGGTGGGAAAGTTCTAATCCAGAAGGCAATGGTCAAATTGTCAACCCATTCGTTCAACACAGGTCCGATGTTTAACTGAACGGGACCTCTGACCATTAAATCATAGGCTAGAAATGAAAAGCCAAAAACGAATTAATCTAATACATAGGATTGATTTAAATAGATTTTATATAGCGTTTGAATTGATATAATTAGTGGCAATGCCATCTTTACTGCAAAGCACCATCTAAAATAAAGACTGTACACGGTACAAAGTTTCTAGTTTTGATTGAGCTTACCAATGCACCTGTCCAACGTCTTGCTACCCATTTTCACAGTGGACGAGCCTGGCGGACAGCTCGTGCAGCTTTTACCATATCGTTTGCTTTGGAATGTACCAAGTTGACAGGATGTGCAAGGTTCCAAGCCACTTACGGAGAAATGACCAGTACGACACATTCCTGAAATAATAGTATTTTATGCAGTTTTTACCACAAAAAAAACCGAAATAAAATAGGCTATCATAAAGAGCTCATAAGGAATTTACAAGTAACTCAAGACTGTCATTATCTATAAATTCATACAATACTTCGAGAACCGCTAAGCTAAATACATGTACCGTGATACTCAAAAATAGGCATACGTTAATTACAATAATTGCTACTCCTGCCGTTAACATTTTAATTAATATTTAATGACCGACAAACCGCTATAAAAAAAAATGAAAGCCACTCAGCCGACTTAAACATAAATACAATTATTTTACATTTTCACTTCAAAGTGAATGATTACGTAAATGCGCAGAGATGGCAACGTATGACGTACTAATGCAGTCATTTATGGAATCACTTCCGGTCGTCCTCGTCCCTTTTCGTCCCGGACATCTCGTACAGGCTGACCGTCCACTTCTGGCGGCGTAGTGGTTGATGGGACACCACTCACAGCTGTCAGTGGTCGAGCTGTGGTAGGTGCCACGGGGACATGCAACTGAAATTTGATAGAAGCGACACCATATATACCACAGGGGTTCGGCGATAGAATAGTGAACACATATTCTATTGCTAGGCGAGGTTGACCAAGACTGGTAGCTTATCTCCTTTACATTATTATTTTATTTATTTATTAATTTTTAAAAACACACACATTTTCTTATTAGATACTAGTATATTACAAAAATGTTAAAACGAAACCCTGTCATATATAGCCTACCATTAATAATCATGCTAATACTAATACATTAATGAATACAATCATAATGTTAGTGAATTAGTGCTTTTCATTGCAGCAGGAATAGTTTACTCAAACAAAACACGACGACTAAAATATCAAAGTATGCCATAACAGCACCACCAACAAAACAACAAAAAATAAATTAAACAACGAACACATAAACACACAAATAATCGTTGGATTTCCTTCAATCAGTGAATAAAACAAACGAACACAGTACACATACAAACAAACACAGGACACATACACACAAACAAAAAACAAACAAACAAAAAATAAATAAATAAACAAACAATTAATAAAAACAATAAACAAATAACATAATTTTGAAAACGGACAAAAGAACACACAAAAAACACCCAACATAATCAGGTAGAATTACATAACAATGTATCGCCATGCAAAATCCATAATCATTATCGATCGTTTGGCTCAAAAATGTAAAAGGTCACTGACCGCATCTAGATGTGCTACTATTTGATACGACGTTTCCGGGACCACATGTGAACTTCATATTCCTGCGGTCTCGTAAAGCGAACTGGTGTGTCACATTCTCTGACTGCCGCATATGCTCCAAGACTGCATTACGAAATACTGCGGCTGCTTCTTCTGATACGGGACTGGAAATCAATGAACAAAAAAAACAACAGTGAGGCTATTATTCTTGAAACGTTCTTACTAACTTCTTAACCTAAGAACAGTTCGTGACCATACAATAAGAATCGTTAAAAAATATTCATAAGCTAAGAAGTTCGTAAGAACGGTTTGAGAATAGGGCGCCAGATTATTATAATTATCAAATACAACCCAAGCTTCCATGTTAGGTGTTTTTGCGGAGGCGAATTTCGCGGCGACAAACTCGACGGTATACGCTCTGAGATATATATGCACTTGCACACCAAAAGCGAAACGGCAAATATCGATAAAATCTGTTGATGTCACCCATGATTGACTACGCCATATTTCGATATTACCCCCTTTACACAGGACGGCGACCGTCGTGCCTCCCTTGTGCAACCATACAGCTGGCCAGGACGCTCAATGGTCGCCTAAACCCCGAAAATCCTGTCTGTGTCTCCATTGAGCCACCATTTTCGGCCATTTTCAATGAAACACTGCATGTACCAGCCCTCTATTACGTGGCGACCGTTGGCCGACCACTGTGCATCCATTCTGCGACCGTGGCAATGCGTGTGCGTCCCTTGTCCGACCTTCTGCCTCCTCCATGTCACCTTTGAGCAACCAATCCCTCGGCGACCGTTCTGCAACTGTTTTGAGCATATTCAAACATTCGCGACGACTTTGGCGTCCATGGCGATGGACATCCTGCGTGCCACCTTTGAACGACCTAGGCAACCATTCAGCGTCCTTTGAGCGTCCAACGGCGTCCTGGCCAGTTTTATGGTGGCAACAAGGGAGGCACGATGGTCGCCGTTCTGTGAAAAGGGGGGCCTTAATATTCATGAGTCCATCTTATCCTACCACGGTTGTGTCGAATCAATGTTGATATTAAGCGCTTTGCTAAAGAATGTTGCATGTTACCAATGTTATATATTTACCCTGATGTATTCTTTATAACCCAGTCAAACTGTATTGTTGTTTTTGACTCTGGTTTCTTTGACTTCCTAATAAGAGGACGTGTGTCTCCCTCTTCAGCGGGCAAATCGTTTACAGTTTCATTCCATGGTCGAGACGGCATGTCAGATACCTCTCGACGTTTCCGGTGTCCAATCAGAAACTTTGGATTCTGCGGGTTGTCATCATCTGCAGCGCCACCGGTAGTATTCTCGACGTCGACGACATCTTCATCAAGCCGGTACTCAACGTTGTCACCAGAGGAATAGTCATCATAGACATAGTAATAATAGTCCTCAGCATCGTCAATCTCCTTCACAGGACCGCATGTTATTTCAACAGAGTCGATGCTACATTGCTGCCCAATGCACGTGTGGATTCCTGCCGTCTCCAGCATCTCCAGAAACATCTCATGCAAATCCGCATGGGTCTCGTTATCACTGCAATCTCCAGCGTAGTAATATAGATCACTTGGTAAGTTGTACGTGTCCGGAAACATCAGTTCTATAACAGACAGCCATGCAATGATACGGACTACTAGTATAAGGGAGGCGTGGATTCGATGATACGTATCCAGTATTGTCCGACAACTCTGTATTTTCTTGAGTCTGTACCTTAGAGCATATTCGTTTCATCTGTCGAGCAACCCTAGGTTGACGGTCAGTGATGAAATTAGGCAATGCGGGTACGTATTCGTATACGGCTGGAAAGTAATGGAGGGAGTCTCGTTGTGAAACTGACTTCCGGGTACAGTTAATAATAAAAGTACCTCCCTTTGCCATTCAAATTGAACGGCGGGAAGATGACGTGAAGATTTAATTTTTGTTGTCACATGAATACGTTATTTTTGCTGATCTTATGTCACTACAGCCATATAATAGTGGCAAATGTTTGGATACAGCCACAATTCTGGTCCGAATGATTGCCTACTTATTTTGTTTTTCCGATACTAAAATAAATATTTAAGCATATACAACAAAATAACTGGACAACTACTACGAATATAAGCGGCAAGCTCATCCGACTGCGCACTCATTAAGAACCAGTTTAGACAAAGCATTTTTCCCATATGTATATATCGTACGCTCAATCGTGGGTACCTGCGACTAGTCGCACGATTACCTATGACTGATCTTGCGATCAATCTTCTCCAATCGTTGGTGATCGCACGACCAAGCGTGCCACCAATCGTACGATCACCTACCACCAGTCTTAAAAGCAATCGCAGCATGCGACCGCTATGGATATCGTCGCAAACATTGCCGATTGGTCGTATCTCTGCCAAATCGCCACCAATCGCACGATCCAGAAATCGTACGACCCGGTGTGCCTGGGGCTTTACCTGCCCTATCATCATGAGTGTTGGATACGAAAACCCTCATTGGCTAATCTCATCACTCGACCGTCACCCTAACGTTGGTCGAATGATGAAACGAATACTTTCTTAGAGTTCATCCTCTAAAACGAAATTCAGTTTAAGAAATGGTCTGAAAATGTACCCTTTTCTTCACAGAAACCGAAAGATTATTAATATAGCAGTAGATGGATGTGCTACGTTTACCTGTACAATCTGGAACCTTTGTTGTTGGCATCCACCCACTAGTTCCTCCACAGATGTACATATTCAGGTTTTTCATACTCCCTGGTACGTCATAATTCTTGTTACAGAGAATATGACATGTTTCTCCACCAAAGAATTTGTCACACACCAGAAAGCCGTTGATTGGCGCTTTCAATTCTGGACAAGTCTTTTCTGAAAATAAAATGGAAGATATATACACCACTTCCATCGTGTCCAAATGTAACCATAGGAAACACATTGTTTGTGAGGTTTATTAAGAACCAGGGCCCGTATTCTCTAAACTTCGTAGGTCCTAAGAGGTTCGTAAGTAGGCATACTAAGAATGTGCCTAACTGCTTATGTTAATTATTAAATATACGTACTTAGCTAAGAAGTTTCGCGAATACGGGCCCAGGACCATATCATGAAGGTTATGGTCCATTATACTAGAGCTTTATGATGAACTGTCTGATTGCCCGACAAGAACACTGGCTTTGCTAGGATGTCTTAAAGAACTCACTATAACACGTGGGGTATGGTCCTTTAAATCCTTCCCACTTAGATACCGGAACTACACCAGATTCTCTTCGGCACGTGATATACTTGTCTCCCACTACTCGACTGAAGCTACAGTTGGCTATGCAGGACGTCCCCACTTTGTAATCCAGACATCGGAAGTGAGGACTGTAGTCATCTCCCCCAGAGATCGGCGCACTGCATGCTGGGGCTGTAAATCATTGATACCTATTGTTGCGGGTTTTCCAGCAATACAAAATAAAATATGCAGTGTTGCTAAGATACTATGTCATCGCTATTGCGGTACCAGTAAGTCCTTTTAGGGTTTTCTGTTCATGTATATGTTGGAAGTGTTTCATAGTATAGCTTCTGATATGGCTTTCGCGGGGAAAAAAACAGGTTTTTCCACTTCCGATCGTGTCCGACTTTAGATCACTTTATACCCGAATGCAATATATTATGTCATGGCTACACACGAAGATGTGTTACAATGCACTAGGGTTAATAAACTATATGCGTGTACTCACTAGCTAGAATAAGTTTTATTTACCTTCATACGTAACACTGAAGACGCATCTCGGAGCCTTGTTGCCAGAAGGATCAACAGCTTCGTACTCTATCACGTAAGTGTCCTCGGACAACCTTGACCCCGGAGGTTGACCTCGCTTCTGGGTCAGTTTGACTGTCCCCGAGTTGTCGGTAGCGCGGATGTGTGGCCAGCTGTAGGCTTCATCTGTGGTCTTCAGCTCTCCCTCGGGACAGTTCACAATCTTAGGCTTTTCGGTGTCTTCAAGTCAAACAATGTCAACTTCACTTTCGTGCAATATAGAGTATTACATACATGTATGTAATTGCAAGAATACCAACTAAATTATGGCATGTTCGGCTAAAATGATGAATGAATGAATGTTATGTTCTTCTTATGCTATTGTGTGAAAACATTAAAGTT
>JAUTBR010141314.1:0-10450 GCA_032361205.1 Pseudorimula midatlantica
ATTTATCGCGACGCCATGACACTTACTTCACGTGTTCAAATCTCGCGGCGCTAATAAAATTTGCATAACTTTGTGACATCAAGGTCAATTTGTCACGTGACAGAAACCAAATTTGGTTGTTGAACTTCAGAGCCAAAGGTTCCAGGTTCAAATCCTGGAGATATTGATAGCACACAAGCATGCATTTGTCTGTAGAGTGACAATGCAGTTATCATTCTTGGGTGTTTGGAGAAACCCTGTCCTAAGTACAGGAACTCCCAGTAATATTTTAATTTATTATTACATTTTTGATCATGAGAACAGTGCTGATTGTTAGAACAGTGCTGATAGTTAGAACATGTCCATAGCACTGCTTCCTGGAATGTTTGTACTTCCTATGCTAAACATTATTCTGTATGCAGTAAGGTGAAACGTAACCCTTGAAACAAGCGTCCTGTCAATGTATCGTCAGCTGATCATATACTTTGCAGGTTGTCTAACTATTGATATCTTGAAACTTGTAAAATGCTTTGCAATATCGCTCATCCAAATTGTTGGTTCTTTTGCCGGTGTCTGATCTTGATTAGGAGGCTTGTATGTACTTGCATGAAGTCCACATTGACGTATGGATTTGACGGATAGATTAGACGTATTACATGAATGTCTATAATTTGCTACAGCTTAGAGGTGCCTTTTCCATTTGTCTGCATAGTGCATAGCCCAGGAGATTGAGCTTCTGATTTGAGAATGTTTTCTATTGTATGTGGTCTAGTCGCTGGGTTAGGACTCGATTGCGATTTCCATAGAGAATATTTCCTTTGTGGAGCCAGTAAAAAATATACTGCCTTCAGTGTCTTGTACGTTGCAGGATGCATGTTGAAACGAGGTTCTCTACATTCCTTATGTCCCTTGCTACTGTCAGAGTCATAATGATACTGTTTCCACCATTGCCACACACTAATCATTTCCCGTTACCACTGCTACACACTAGTCTAGACTGACACACACTAGTCAGCACCACAAACTGGTCTCCCACACGCACACCACTGCCACACACACACACGCACACCACTGACACACACGCACGCATGCACACCACTGACACACACACCACTGCCAAACAAACACAAACGCACGCACGCACACCACTGACACACACACACCACATACACACACACACCACATACACACACACACACCACATACACACACACACACACACACACACACTAGTCTCCACCACTTCCACACACAATAGTCTCCACTACTGCCACACATACAGTCTCCACCACTTCCACACACAATAGTCTCCACATGTTTATTAAAAATGGCACCATATTTATTATTAATGATTGATTATAACCTGCTAACCTATTATTCATTCAGGCCTTGTGAATTTCTAAGCTATATGAAATTTAATATGTTCTCCCCCTTCAATACATACATGTAGTACCGAGTCCTTACCCATGTACTTCCATTGTCATTCTCGACTCCCGTAGTGTGCATCCAAGTGCAGCAAGCAACTACCGTAGTTGGTTTAATCTATCTCTGACCATGGTGTAATCTATCTGATCATTCAGTTTTTGTATTATCGTCTTGGACTGTTCCAAAGTTTCTAACGGGGGTAAGCTACTTCCAAGTTTGTATTTAGCCCGTTGTAATAAAGATAATTTAGATGGTTTGTTAATGTTCTATGTAACCTGTTAGTATCCTGATCACATATACCGTATTTCTGTTTGCTGTGAATTAATTTTTGACATTACATTCATGTCAGGTGTTTACTGTCATACTGTCAATTTGAACGACAGAATATATCGACTAGGTAGAATCCATTGTGTTAAAATAATCACTTGTCAAACAATGTTTTTTAAAGTTGTTATTATACAAGGAATACCATTGGCCATGCTTACTGTCGACCTATCCAAATATTAATGCTGAAATAGTTCATACACTGTATGAGTGAGAGAAAACACAAGATAATAAATCGCTTGAAAACACTAGATGGTTATGACACCAGTAATGTTTAACTTGAATAAGGAAACGAGTAACTGATGGGTGATATCCATTAGTGAATAAATGATTTATATTTTACCAAACTGTGCGAAATTCATCGATGGTCTTTGGAGATCATATTTTCATTTGTATTTTGTGTACTTTATTTGAAATTGAGAAATGTAAATATTTTAAATGATCCATGTTATACTTCACTTGTTTATTTAGTACTAAGCCACTCCAGTCGTTTTTCTGCTTGGGCACAATATTCCGGCAACGATGTACGGTAATTGTGCCAAAGCCACTCACACACAAAAAAAAGAGAGTAAAAATAATAATTATGAAACCTTGTGGAGCGTATAAAGGACCAGAAATAGGTATTAATTCAATGTCCCTCCCCATCCATGTTCTCTTGGAAGTAGTGATGAAAATATTCCAGAACCATTTGCATGGGATAATCGTAAACCATACCACATGCCTGGCACAAGACCATATTTTGAAGTCCTAAGATTTTATGAACGCTTCAAACCAATGCAAACTAACTACCATAGTTTCACTGGTCTTCATGTTTATGATTTTTATTGTAATCATGATCATGGTCTTGAATTTAGTCATTACAGTAATGTACAATGTGTGCTAACCAGGACAGGACTCAATTTAGCGAGTAATTTGGGAGCCATGGCGACCTAAATGGCGACCTAATTTTGTATTTGGCTACCAATATTTCACATTTTAAGTCTTTCTAGCTACCGGTATGCAAGAAATTGTAACTTTGAGGCCTGCAACTTTGCTTACTACCAAAATCTTGGCCAGAAAATGGATTATATAATGCCATGATTTATTTTATTGATGATATTTTCATTTATTTTATTACAAGTTATTAGCATACAGTAACAGACTGGTACCTTATTTATAAATTTTTTTTATCTATGAATAGTTTGTAATATACGATTGTTTTAAATCTTGTAATATTTTCATTCAAATATTTTAGAAAATAATATGAATATAATTATATCCTAGAAAATAATATGAATATAATTATATCATAACTACAATCACAATTTTCATGAGATATAAATCTGAGAGATAAGTCTCAACATGTGGGTAATCTGCTATGTAGAGAACTTGCTAACTTGAATATACCCTGGTAAAATCCTCACTAAACTAGGATATAGCCTGTATGGATTGGCCCACACCATGGATTATGTTGCCCTATGCTGTCAAACCCCACCCCAATTTATTCCCACTGTATCGAGCTTTCGTAGTTTCTAGGCAACCATTCAACTTTAATCAGATACTGATATGGCCTTTATTATTGATTATATTTTTTTACTTACTTGAATTGGTATACTGCTCTGATATGGACACTTTTCTCCCCCTGCTTTTCTTTATAGCAACAACACATTCAAATTGTTAGTTTCTGCTTTCTTTTCGTGAATGCAGCTGTATTTCTCAATATTGTAATTGTAGTTTTTTGCAAACATAACATTAACAATACTTATCACAAGTTGAATGTTGGTCTGGATTAAATATTGGCTCAAAATACAACAGTTATATGCTATCTGAATCATAATAATTGTGATATTATACTTGAAAATGTATCAGTCATTGTATTTGTTAGTTGATTACCTGTAATGTGGAAATAGCTTATTGCAGTATTACTTTATAGTCTTAAAAAGTTGCCGGACAGTATGAGTCAACATGAAGTAGAGGCCTTCGTTTTTATTTTGCAAAAGTATTTAGTATTTCTGGTTGGTTTTTATCTCAACATCATTATTAATCATTGTATGTTTGTCACAATTCTGGCAATCTACTGCAATCGATCAGCATGGCCGTCTGCACCCAGAATAAATCACAGCCACTTTAGGGAATTCTCCAGATTTCCTATCACAAAGTGAAAGGAAAGTTCTGGCATCCACCTTTCAAAAGTAATTTGTTTGATACCGATCAGACGGTGAAAATATCCTAACTTCCAAGGTTTGCGATTGGAGACCTAGCTATCATGTGTAGAGCATGCACTAGGTAACTACAGGGCTGTTCTTATCACTGTATGTTTAGTGGCATTAACCCTTGGTATACAGTAACTTAACCCTTCAACACGCCACATTGCACCTTCATATTTAATTCATAATTTTACAAAGCAGATATTTATATCCATGAAATATTTCTCCTTGTACCTAATTTGTTGTATTTTAGTATACTCATTCTGGTGTATACCGTACATGTATTGTCCCAATCGAGCCTGCAGTGGGCTTGCCAGTGCTAACAATAGCCTTCAAATTTCTCATTTGCATATCACAACTTGAATAAATGGGTAAAGAAACCTAGTAATAGCATGCAAAATGGCTGATAGTGATTTGTTCTGAGTTCAATGATTTGCCGTAGCTTCTCAAGTGCTATGTATATATTGTAGAGAGCAAGTCCCTAAGTAGAGCTGTGGTTGATTTCCTTCCAGCAGAAGACTGGGTTCAACTCCTATTGTTTGTTGCTTGGGCACCTTGGAAGACTTTGAAGATATCCTAGGAGACGTTGACATGATCAGACATCTACCTATGGACTAGCTTCTTGAATAACGCCTACAGATTACACAGGAATAAGGCAAGACACATGTTTTAAAATTATTTATTTATTTTAAAAATAAATTTAAGAGTTTATGATGTTTTTCTGTTCAGTTATTAATTCATAACTTTATCATCTCATCTACAACATGTGAAATGTGTTCATATTTATAATTTGTCAAAAGTGCCCAGGTATTGTAAAAAGTTAGTCATCCTGTTTATTTGTTTGATACTGAATACATGCCATTGCATGTGAATGTTGGTGAGACTTGTATACTTCAGTGTACTGTTAGCATGATTAGTAGTCAGTAGGGCAACTATGTGTGAAAACCCAGCTAATTGTTCACCTACACGGTAGTATCTGGGTCAATAATATATCGTATAAAACCTGAAAATAATGAAGTATTGTACAATTATCCATGGCTTGAAGTTCATTATGTAATATTTACCAGTACATAGAAATTTCAGAGTAAAGTTTAATGCTGTTAAACTTCCACGAGTGTGTCCATCCTACCCCTTGGTTATATGAGCACACGTTCTTCTGACCTAGTAATATTTCACCGACAAATTTGGTAGAAACCATCGCCGTGGAAACGTATAATGTGTATCCAGTCGAGACCTGCCTAAGGTGAATCCGGATTTAGTGGTGGAAATCCCTAGCTTTATTCACCCTGTGCCTCGCTCTTCATTCATGTGATAATTTACACTGTCGTGGCTTGGATACGTGTGTTGCTATGCGTGAAGAATCTCGACACTTGACTGTTCTGGGTATACTTGTTCAAAGCCGTGTCTTAGACACTGGTAGGGTATCCTGTTGGGACTAATTGTTAAAGAGTGCTTTTTCGGAGGCACACATACTCTTCACAATTGGACATGAAGGGGAATTTGGATCCTTTTGTTGTGTTGCCTGCCTGAAATGTGAACAAGTTTTGACTTTTTTGTGCCTGCTTGTTTAGATATCTTGTGTATGATAAGAGATAATTTCTGAGTTCGTAGTGATCATTTATTTTGTAGGTGGAAATATACTTAATTTATTACGCACTTACACATGCACCAAGGAATGGGGGTCAACATTGCACGACACCGTGACATATACAAACTAATTTTCTATTTGCAATGCTAGCTGAAAAATAGTGTAATTTTTATTCCTTGATTTGTCTGAAATTGCAACACTACATTAACATCTTTGCCAGTACCAATTTTGATTGTTGGATCTCGTCGCCCAAAGACCGGAATGGGTTCAGTGCATGGCTTGGATACTGTATTGCACTCGTCCCGGCCTATGGGAGGCGTGGACGTCTTCCTACCATCAACCAACACCTGGGACCAAGTTCAGTTAGAAATAGTTGGAATAAAAACATTGTTCATGGTTGCACACTTTCTTGAGCAAACATCTTACAATTTACAATTTACAATGCCGATATGTTTGTGCAGTTTAGTCATACAGAGGACTCCACTTTTGGTTGTGAACATTCATCTCCATGTTTACACACTGCTGTAGTGTGAATGGCACCCCAACTATATCACAGGTATAGTGTGCCATAAAGCACTGACCTGATTATTCAAACATTGCAACATGTGCAAACACTGTTGTACATGGTTGGGTAGGGGTAGCTGTGATCCAAACTGGTCAAGTATTTGTCTAAGTGTTTTCTGTATATAAACGCCTGTAGTCAAGAAATCCATTTGAGGACTAGAACATGCCAAATTGATTCCAGTTTGAACACGTTGCCAGACTTGAATTTTAGTTTGGCGAAATACTTACTTGTAATTTCAAATCGAGTAGTTTTCCCCCCGTGTTTTCATAAGTTTTACATCGCTAGTTCAAATTATTTACAAATGAGATTATTGTTCAATGTGAAACAACTACATTCTACAATGTGTCAATGTTGTTTTCAATAGAAAGTATTTAACTTTAAGTTGTATGTCATAATACCAGTAATCTGTTACCTTCTGTTACTTATGAAGTACCCTTGTAAGTGTGTACAGTTTTATTGGTGTATCAGTTTCACTATAGGATGTTATTTGTGCAGTGGACACAGTGACAATGGTGTTGGTTACTTCTCATGTTCATCAACTGGTTCTGTAATCGTAACAGAATTGTAAAATCACGTTTTGACAAGTTTATTTAATAATAGTACACTCGGTCTGCTATTAAAGCTTAATGCAAATCTCTCCTGAATATTAACTCTTCAATATTATGAAATGAAAGCATTGAGTAACGGATTCAAGTCAGACCACAAGTATAATCCCTGTGTAATAAGGTGGGTGAGGATAATCCTGTCTGTATAACTACATAATGGCTGCATGGGCAAGTCGGCCTGGCAATTGTAATCGGGCTTAGGCAGGCAACTTGTTGCACGCCAGCTCCGAGATATGCCTGGTCAGGTATTGCCTTCCAATTGAAGTGTACCCGCCACTGAATAGCGACAGGTCCCAGCACTTCGGTTGTTAACGTGGTTGCTAAGGCGATAAGCACGTGGGTACGCGGGGTGGATTGAAGGACATGCTGAATACAGCCATGTGGGTAGATGTGTGTCCCCAGTTGATTCTCAAGTTATATGGCGGATTTTCTTAACATTCGCGTAAGTAATTTGGTTTTCATTTAGAGAAATATGTACATTTTATGTCTTTGTTTTTATGTAGTCCATTTTTATGCAGACTGGTTTCAGTGAGCTTTGGTGACAAACTTGAATTTGTTTGAGGAAACTTTCGAAGTAATAGAAAGTAGGACACAGTGCTCTGTGTACTTAATGACTTGAAGAAAAATATTGTTGATTCTCTGCTGCTAGTTAGTAGTGTTGTCTTAGCTTGGGTCAGGTCACGGTGGCTATGTGGGGGGTACTTGATAGCCTAGCTAGTTCTTCTCCTTATATACCCACTGGGCTGGTAATACGGTATGCAAGATTGTCTTTCAGTTTCGTCATACAAATGGGTACAACAGTTGGTTTCTACTCTACTCGGACTACCGGTAATGGTATGAAGAGGATCTGATGGGATGTCTGATGTAGCAATAAGGAAATGTGGGTATTGTGTGTATCATAAATGGCATTGTAAAAAAACCAAATGGTCCAGCATGCTTGTTTACTCGCCACAGATAGGTGGTTAATTTACCTACAGTTGACCCTTGTTGTAAACAAGTTTCTACTTTCTACACAAGTTTTACATGGATAGATTATTTGGTAGGTGGTCATAATTTATCTGTCTAGGTGTCTGCATACAATTAATCTTTTATTGAAATTGTGTTATTTGGACTAATACTCTTTAATTTAGGAAATCCTGTCTTGTATTTATATGTCTTTATTGTAGTATGTAAGTTATGTTGTTGATATACAGATAGGGACCGGGATACATTCTGCCAAGCAATAATCGTGATTGCATATTGTGGAGGCTGGTTATACAGGCCTGTGGGACTAGATAAGATATCGTGTGTCTACACTTGATCAGTGTCTCCTTCATTAGATGTTAACTGGGCAACACAAAGGTGACAATCTAAGCACACTGAAAGCACACTAGATTCATCAGTGCTTTTTCTTCTTCTTTTGTCTACACATTCTTTCTATGAGTTGTAATGCAGATAAAGATAAGTTTGCAGAAAGGCCAACATCAGCACATTTTATAATTTTTAATTGTTGGTCGAAACTTAGAACATTAATCAGTTATCTTTTTCTCCATTATATATAATGCAAAGTAAATAAATAATAATTTAGTTTTACGAACATCCTGAAATACAATGGACAGAAGAAAAGTTATAAGTAAATATTTTCATTTTTGTGGGAATCTGTGAATAATATAACTTTGCTTTGCTTATCAGATTACTATTTTAAATATAATATTAACACAAATAATCTAGGCCTATATCCCCCCCAACAATCTGAATAGGCAAGGTCACAGAAATAATGATAGCAGTGAAAACTGACCCTGAATGGTTGGAATAGCTTTTGTGGGAAAACCCACTCAGTATATCCACATGTACCTATTGTTATGCAGGGCAAACTGGTCATTGCCTTCACCTGTTGAATATTAATGCTTTGTAATAAGCCTTTTGTTCTTCTGCAGCATTGACCTAGCATGAAGTGGTAGAGGCTGTGAACCTGAATGGAATCGATGAAGCAGAACAACATTGGGTAACATGACCCGCCAACTGCTATACCAAGGGGATAGCTAGCTTGGGGGAAATTCAACAGGTTTTCACATGGTTTGTAATAGAGCTGAAGTATGGAAGGTCTTAGAATTGGTGGTAGTGGTGGCACTGACAGGTTATAACATGGTCTTCGAATGGAATCAGATATGATATAATGGTGGCTTCCAGGTGCATGTATGTGCATGTTAGATAACTATGTCCGGATATTTCTGGACAACGACTGATGTCTTGTGGATATTTAAAATATTTGTTGTTGTTTGAATTGGGGTTTACAGTTTCTGTCAAGATTATTTCACTATTACACTGGCTTGTAAATTTACAGGATACCAAGGGTGATAGCTGTTTGTAACACTAACAGTCCAGATACTGTATCCTGTCAGAAATGTAGTGTTGGTGTGCTGAGTGACTGCAGTGCCTTGCTGTGGTGAGTGACTAGTGTTGTGTTGTTGTGAGTGACTGCAGTGTTGTTATGGTGAGTGACTGCAGTGTTGTGATGAGTGACTGGTGAGTGACTGCAGTGTTGTGATGAGTGACTATTAGGGCTAGTAAGTTTTAACATTGTTTCCATCCTTGTGGTATTTGATTGTTGTACCAGTCAGACTCTTGGTCATTACAAAGCACCTGTAAACTCTTGAGATTGTATCCAATCACAGCTAGTTAACCTGTTTAATGGTGAAACAAATCTTTACCTGGAACTACTTATTGTCGGAACATTTGATTTGTCTATAAGCAAGTGTTTTTTAAAACTAGATACATACTTCCAGCATTGAACAGATATTGTTATTTACATATTTTATTGTGCATTTTAGATTACATCTTTTTTATTTAAACAGATTTTCTAGATCATATTGGATATTGGCTATCGGGGGAACAAGTAACTGATTGTTGTGGTATATTTAGTTAAGGTGATTATTGCAATCCAATATCCAATGAATAGGCCTAATGACTACTGTGTGATTATGACACGTTGTTGCTCAATGTTACCTTGTTTTGCTGTAGTTTTCATCAGTAATGTTAAGTACTGCTTGTAACGTTTTTAATTCAGGACCTCATATGTGAGCAACTCCCATAATATTGTGTATTCTACAAGATATTGCTAGCCAGTTCATGTAGCTATGCAATGTAGTTCCATGGTGTTGGAACATGCAGCTTCTGACGGAGGAGTTTGTCAATTCTCATGGAGTATTGTGTACTTATGTTGATAGCAGTAACAGGTAGGAGATTTACCCGACTCAAAAGGAGAACAAAATTCAAAATTCAACATAGCATTATACTATTATTGGGCAGGATGTAAGTGGTAGAACGTTGGCAGTGGTAGAATGTTGGACTTGGAGCCAAGTTCAAATCCCACCTTTCTGACATGATATTGATGGGATGCACTGGCCTTGTGCACAATCAGGTGTACCATGTGTGTGTGCGTGAGTTCATTTTTCAAAGTCGTGTTATTGTCCAAATTTATTTTTATATTTTAATATCGGTATCTTGGTCTATCAAATCCAAAATATTAGAGCACAAACTCATTCCTTTATTTTTTTATGGACTGTTGAAGCTAACACATCATTGATTGTCTACGGACACTGCATATTTAACTAGGTCATGTTTAACAAGCAGTGTAGCAGAGAAAAGGCTTTTATACAAAGAATTCTTACACAGAATATGGTAGTATCAATACATACATACAACACAAAATGCCATTATTATCAACTTTTTGTACAATGCGATAATGTTAAGACTGGGCAGTAACAATGTGTGTACTCCAAAATTAAAATTCTTTGTA
>JAUTBR010141869.1:0-10444 GCA_032361205.1 Pseudorimula midatlantica
GAGGTGAAAACTACACATAGTCAAGGTATGCTTTTGTAACTTCCCTAGTTTGTTCACATGTTTATCAATTTTTATCTTGATCCAAGTCCATTCATAGCCCACTGATGTCATTTACATTTAACTTCTGAACTCGCATGTGTTCTCTTGTTATAACGCAAAACATATTTGGGATCGAATATAAATTCCGATCGAAATATGCTGTCGTTACTTGCTCACCCTGATAGGTTCCCGCTGCAATGTTAAACTCTGTATTCACTCGCTCACCCTAATAGGTTCCCACGGCGACATTACTCTATTCACTCGCTCACCCTGATAGGCTATATTTGCCTGTTGACACCACCAGGTACTTCAGCTTGTGTTGCCGTACTACGATAGGAATGCTTCTAAGTATCAAATTTTAATCTGAATGATTTCCACGTGATAAAATGAATAATGTAAAACAAACAAAAATATGTTTTTGGATCGACAATTAAATGGAAACAACATCCAGGCTTCATGTCTCAAGATGTCACCATTCATAATAAATATTCAGCTATTCCACTATTTTGATATTTTCATTGTACAGGCCTAATCACAAATTGTTTACTTTGCAGGAAAGCGGTTAAGCTATCTTACACAGTTCATGATTTTGAACAAACCGGCAGTTGGGAACTGGGTAGCCTTGGCAACCATGACAAGACTCCACTCATCGTCTTGCATGGTTTGTTCGGTGCCAAGTCCAACTGGCACAGTATCGCAAAGAGATTTGCTGGAGAAGGGAGGACGGTAATTGCATGTCCTAATTGTTAACTTTACCAAGAAATTTGGAAGAAATACAAAATTAAATTTTGCATATTAGCAGAAAAAAATGGAGTTAGCAAACTTGAAACTGTACAACTGTTACTGTAAGTATCATTTTTGCTATAACAACGAATTTCCGTAAGTTTTCTTTGTAATCAATTTATCGATATTCATGAGAGTATCATTAAGCAAAACACTGATGTATATCTATATTTTTTAAAACCGTATGTTGTATCTGCACTAGTAAATTATCATATCTTAGATTCGTTTATCTTTGTTTCATGATAAGATGATCACTGTTGACAACCGTAACCATGGTAACAGTGAACACAGTCCTGAGATGGACTACTACTCCATGCGAGACGATGTCTTGTTGCTGATGGACGACCTTCACCTTGATCAGGCTATTCTGGTGGGGCACAGTATGGGAGGAAAGATTGCCATGACCCTGGCTCTAACACAGGTAGAATACCGATAGACTGTTGTGTGTAATACTATACAGTGTTCGAAATAATGAAAATAATGAGGGGGTCATTCTCCATAGGCCCAATGTTAAAGGTGGTAAAATCTGTCATTTTCAGGGGATCACACAGATACCTTTAACATTGCAGATTTTCAAATGACCCCCGAACGCCCTATTCATTCGAACACTGCTATATGATATGACAGCATAATGGATAAACATTTAACATCAGCCCTTTTCATTAATTAGTTTCATGAAAACAATGAATGCCATGATATTCACTGCATGACAAGACAGTGGTTGAACAATACTTGTTGAATGGTGGTTATTGTTCTGTGTTGTCTGTGTTAGACTGGTGCCTCGTTATTAATCATAGATGTGTTGTCCATGCTGCGGCAGCCAGAACGTCTGAAGGCGGTGGTGGTTGTGGATGTGGCGCCGATCGTCAGCCCGGCTGGAAGCACACTGCTGACGTACGCGGAGCGGATGAGGCAGATCGCCCCACTGCAGGGTGTCCCTCTGTCCACAGCCAGGAGAGACGCGGAGGCTCGACTCCGACCAGTCGTACAGGTACAGTAATCAGCAGTAATAATTAATGCATCTGTAATCCATCTACAACCATTGGAGGCAACCAGAGATGCCCAAATTGGCCTTGTCCGTCTAATGCAGCAGGGAAGAGGGATAGCTGCTCATCCAGATATATAGACCCTGCTCAAGAATACTCTTTTGAAAAGTATGCTATTCAGCATGGATTTATCACTCCGAGATCGAAACTAACCGTAAAACTTACTAGCCCGAATAGTGATACAAATAACAAATGTTAAGAATTTCTACTAGTCCTTAGGATACCTTTAGCATTGGGAGAAATGGCTCGGGCTATAGGACTAGTGTTAATTTCGATCCCTGCATAATCAGAATTTCGTGCATCCACTGGTAGAGCATTCCATAGGACAGCGCCCACTCTCATGATGGTTCTGTCCTCATACACTGACCAGAGGGGATTTTAATAGAACATTGTCACTGAGTAATACTGGTGTAACTATCTTTTCTACAAGACTAATATCCCTATTATGATAGCTGATGGACTGATACCAGTGGATGCTTGTGTTAAGTTTGATCGACAGTTGAAAAGCTCTCTTGATTGATTCGTCACTGATTGTTAAGTATCGTAAACATTAGTACTACACCTATACGAAAACTAAATTGGTTGATTCTTTCCATTTCAGATGCCACTTATTAGACAATTTCTCCTGACTAATCTAGTTGAACAGGATGGAAAGAATTTATGGAGACTCAATTTGGATGCAATCATAGACAATTATTATACAATAGGGGACTTTCCTGAATTCTCTGAACCATTCACGAAGCCTACAAAGTTTATTGGTGGCTCTCTGTCACCTTACATACGGTGAGTACCGAGAATAGATCACTACAGTTCAGTCAGTGTACATCTCAATTCTTGTTGATACGATCAGATAATCTGTTAAATTGTTCAACTTTATCAGTGATTTCCTAGACATTGAAACAAAATCATGTCGATCCTGGGATTTGATACCGAGATGCTCCGAGACCAGGCCCAGAGATTACGAAATCTTTCTTGAGTACGATTTCATACTCAACTCAGAATTTGGTTCATAAAACGTCATGTTTTTGAGCACAACAACATACTTAGAAAAGTTTCGTAATCTCTGGGCCAGTTTCTGAAATTATGAGACAGTTTTATTTTAGTACGATTTCATGCCTGACTCAGTTTTCTTCACAATTATCCATATCGAATTTGAGCTTCAGGATGAAATGATGCTCAACAAGTTGAGTAATATCTGGGCCAGTAGGCGCATCTTAGATCACTTGGCTGCTGGTGCATAACATTAAGGAACAACATGATATTAACATTGGCAGGTAGTGAAGTTGTACATGTAAACAAGTTTGAGATGACGTATTTCAGTGAGGACGTTATGCCAGAGATCAGGGAACTGTTTCCGTCCGCCGACGTCTCTCACGTGCTCGGTGCTGGACATTGGGTGCACTCGGAAAATCCCCCGGAATTCTGCTCCGTTCTCAGAGACTTCCTCAACACGTTGTCATGACGTTTGACCAACGACCTCCATGGATGTGTATCTGGCTGTGCATGTGTTACTTCGTATTGGAATTAACATTAATAATCTGATGGGTTTGTGTTTGTCAGACTTATTTATTAACTCAGTGTACTTTATGGTCATGGACCGTTCTATAGAGAGTGGACCGTGGACCATGTTATAGTGGACCATGTGTCTCAGGTGCCCATGCTAAATTAGACCGTTCCTCTAGTCACAGATAGTAGACTTAGTGGACGGACCGTGTATTAGCTATGTGGACTTTATAGCTATAGTGTACAGAATGTTTTCATAAGAGCTCTACATTTGTATGGGTGAAATATTCTCATAGGAAATCAATTATCACGGTTATTGGACATGTTAGAGGTGGTAAGCTAAGCCTGTAATACTGGCTATTTCAGAACTGGTATGCTGCGATGTGGATGTGTGTGTATCTTTATGCCATGTAGGAGCAGAAAAGTATTTTCCTTATTAAAAGTTTTAATAATTCTGCCTCCGTTTACAGAATGTGTAAGAGATGCACAATAAATGTTTTGTGCCAACATGAATGTGTGTTACTTGAAGCTAATTTCAAAGAATGTGTCAGATCTTCAGACAACCAATTTTCGTTCTACAATTAAATTGATTCCACAGTAGATTGTGGGCTGGACAGGATCAATTGTGTATAATTGACCATTTTGACTAAATTATAGACAATTAATTCTTATTCATATTTTTATTGTCAATATTAGTATCAAAATAAAGTTCACCATACGTGTATGGATGATATCTATCTAAGGACATGTACAATATCAATACTGGTGATATGGTTGGCCAATGAATCGGTTGGATGGATGAGTAACAGCCTATGATGCCATTTATTGGAGCTAGTTGTAATTGTAGTGTGGTCACTTGTCACACAAGGAGAGCTATTGTCCGATATGGAGGTGAAAAGTATGCAATGGACATTCAATATTTGAAAGAATGGAAGTACTGTACTATCAATTTGATATCTTTAAAATACTTGATTTTACTACCTATATATATTTTTACTTCATGTTCAGCTTCAGGTCTTGGGTGCCCATGCATCAACATAGCAAAGTAGATACTGAAATGACTTCTTTCCCCCAATCACTTGTGTTAACTGGCATATTCAGGTAGTTCCTCTAGATAATATTAGGAAGGCAAGAAATACATGTACAATGACCTCTATCCATGATGACTGCCTTGTTACATCACATCACATTCCATTCTTCATGTAAAGGAAGCCATCTGAATGTGCTTTCAGAGAATGTCAAGACATCTAGTCTTGATCTAAGTTCCAGTGCAATGCAATGGTCAGATGATGTCTAAGAAATAAAGGCTGTGAAGATCTCTAGACACACTGACCAAAACTCATTCAAAGTAAACACCGTGTACATAAGCAATTGCAACCAAACTTGAGTTCTTGTAAGTATGTGTTGCAAACGAGTCCAAGTTTGAATCCCATATGCACCTACTGGCCACCTCAGTACCCTGTCCTTTGTTCTCCATGATGATGAGACTACTGACGATCTTATAACGAGGGAAGTCCATGGCCTTCACCCTGGCCTTGATGTGTGCCGAGATGTCCTTGACGAGGTCCTTGCACGTGAGGGCGTTGTACTGGACGTCCTTCAGCCGCGACTCCATCACGTCCGATAGCAACTTCTCCACCTTCCCGGGAAGGAACTTTTTCCTCTCGTCCGGCTCCAGTCGATAGGTGTTCTCCAACTTTACCGCCGGCTTCTGGACGTCGCGTGCCTTGCTGTTCTTGGTGGCCAATTTGTGCCAGGCTTTAGTGGCGGCCACCAGTTTGAAGATGGACATCCTGGGGCGGGTGGGCGGCGCGACAGACTTGGGAGAAATCTGCGAGTCGCTGATGCTGGTCATTCTGGGACGTCGTTTGACCTGGCCGCCGTTGCCGTTGTTGTTGTCGACCACCACATCAGTGCGGGACGTCTGCCGAGGCAGCTGGAACAGACAACATGCAACGTCATCAAGAAGTCGGGATACTAACGTTGACACTACTCCATGAAGTAAATTAGTATATACATGTAGTAGAAATGGTTGGTTTCCAACGGTTGAACAGGACACAGAGTAACACTGGGGACATGCGATAAAGGAGGGGAGAGGCTACACAATCGGAGGACACATCTTTTGGAAATCAAAAAAAACAATCCGGTACAATCAACAGCAGAACGACGCAGCTGGATTTCGACCAGTGGAATCGGTATTGAAGAAAGCTAGACCAAGAATGACGGCTATAGCTGCTTCTAGTTCAAACCATTTTTTAATTAGAACAGATATTAGGTTCAAATTTGTTATTTTAATTCCATGTTGGTTGCATTGGATGGTATCTCCATAAGTGGTCTTTTCACCGTTTACCAATCATACTGCTATTATATGCACATGGTATATAATATAAGGCATCGTATCAATTGTGAGCCAACCAATCACTGTGAATAATTCGAAAGTAAACAAGTTCTGTAACATCAGCTTGAAGTAGCTTTGCTAATGTTCTAGGGTCAATATGGGGTAGTGTAATTTCTCTTGTCATAGCTGACCTTCATTTCACAGTGTGTGTATATACCAGTACCCGGTGTTGACCAAACTATATTCGTCACAGCGATACAAACTTAAAACTTACTAGCCCGAATAGTGATACAAATAACAAATGTTTTGAGTTTCTACTAGTCCTTAGGATACCTTTAGCATTGGAAGAAATGGCCCGGGCTAGAGGACTAGTGTTAATTTCGATCCCTGATTCGATAGTTCTCAACAACATAGCCTACAAAATGATGAACCATGTGTAGAGCGACAACATAGCCTACAAAATGATGAACCATGTGTAGAGCGTTGCATGGCGATCGGGTGCTTGGTTCTCCAAGCTCTTTGTTATATTCTGTTATACTGCAGTGTGGTAGTATTGGAAACAGAAGGCCCTACATTTGATATCTACATAAGACGCCGAACACTACGTATTAGTAGGTCCTACATGTAAAGTTACCGAAATAAATTATTTTAAAATGGCATGAATACACACAACGTAAAAGATAGCTTTTTTTGTTGTTGTACACAACAGCCATGCATACAACTGCCACAGCCGTGCATACAACTATGCACATAAATTATCCACAATAATAAGCTACATACAGATACACACGCGCACACAAAACACGCACTTAACAGTTCCAAGAACCTATTTAACTTTTATCAAGCATTCAACTTTATACTCTAGCTTATAAAAGTCAGACGATTAAAATTGCGTTAGCCATCAACGATGAGGACGTATAGAACAGTTTTGTATTAATACATTGATTACACATTCTCATTTATGTTTTATACTAATTAATATTATACAAAATTAACAACGGGTTAATTAATGGTAGGCTACTTACTATTGGTTTCCTTATGTCAAATATTCCTCTCCCCATAAGTATGGACATTATGGCGATGTTCTATGCAATTTTATGTAAACACTGGGGAAAGCTTCAGCAATAACTTCATTAAAGCAATACACCAGTAAACCTAGCACATCACTCTCGTTGTATCAGCCAGGACATGGTTGGGCTGCCTTAATTTCCGTCGGTAGGGGGAGCCATGCGAGAGTTATGACATGAAGTGGTTTGCTGCTGATCGAAGTGTGATTTACAACGCCATGTTTGTAATATCTGCAATAAACGTCTATAGCTCGTATTTAGTCTGTGTCTTGTAGTGTGTGACTGGGTCGTAAATTGTAATGTCGCAACGCTGGAAACTGAAGACATTACTTTCACTCTCTATAATATGTTTATCTATCATGTATTATAAAGGTAGACAATGACGGAAAGTCGCACCATTTACTTTGTCAGGCGCAAATTTAGCTGAAAACGTACGCATACCTAATTATACGAGCATAACATAGACACAGTCCACAATTAAATTTCTAGGAGCCGCAGCGTATTAATAGTCCTTAAATAGCATTTTCTAAATTGCCAGTAATTATTTACTATACATTATGAACTTCATTATACGTTCTTTTCAAAGAACCACCATGTGGTAAATAAACATCAGGCTTAGCAATTTTGTAAATAATTTAAATCCAATGTATCCAGTAGAGAGACTGATAGAAAAAAAAATAGTATACATAATACATGTATAATAATACGTAATTTATATAGCGCCTAGGACCGGACTCAATGACGCCTAACAAAACGCACAGGAAATATAAATGTATAAATGACAGCAACCCACAGAGGAAGCATTATTAGCCCATTCTGCGCCAAACTACCCCCATGGCTATTTATGAAGATATAAGCTATTAGTCAAATTAAAAGTTGAACTACGCGTCGCAGTGCCGCTAAAAGAGAGGTTTCGCAACACTACGGTTACCATTACGGATACGGTTATGTCATTAGTTTGTGCGTAGTATGTGATGTCATAGACTCGCCCGAAATCTAGTTTCCCGTTTCTGGTCGTCCCAGGGAACCGGGACGGTCAGAAACGTAAACTGTATGTCGGGCGAGTCTCTGACATCACAGCGTTTTGTAGGAAAACGCAAAGTATGAATGGAACGGACTGGACGCATGCGCAAATCGAGTTCCTGTCATTTTCCTACTAACCCGTTCAAGATATAAATTACATGCAATAGGCCTCCACTACGCTAGAATACTTGTATTCTATCTTGAACGCACCTCTGGTACTACCTCCTTGATGCTGGGCCTGGGAGCCGAGGACGCCTTGAAGGTGGGGTGGGTCTTGCCATGCTGCTTCAAGGCGTGGAGTGTCAGCTTGTCCGTGGCCATCACTGCGCTGCCTGAAAACATTGCAATGCCAACTTCTAAAACATACAAATTAAGTACACATGATTCTAGTGTATAAACGCTTTACACATGATACCAGGCATCGATGGTTAGTTTGGACTAAGTTAGTAGGCTTACATTATCTTGACATAAACATATAATTGCTTTTGTACCTTCACTATGGTTCCTAATACTATTGGCATTCTTGCTGTTGGGACGAAAACCGCTGACCATTGACCCCGCTTACTTTGCTTGAGATCTCTATTTCAATTGAACATAATACTACTGTAGTAAGCATATTGGGAATCCATGGGTCCAAAGGAGCTCAGTTTTAGCTTGCACGTCCACTTTTTATTTGTAACATATTGCATATTCACAACTAAATTGGTGTTTACAAGATACATCTAGTTGCTTAGCTTAATTACAGTACAGATATACCACACAATATGTACCACACAGATGTAATACCACACAGATGTAACACAAGATACCAATACCGGTATACCGTATACATACATTCCATGTACAACGTTGCATGTATACTAGTATTGTATTATATTACACTAAACGTATATCGATAGTATTACAAGGATGCTAACACAGGTACGACTCCTACATGTGTTCCAATATATAGGGATGCCACTACATACAAGCCAGTGAAGGTAGGTATACTGCTACAGGCATCGAATAATAATAATAATAATGAGTACATTCATTTTACGCCAAATCCATGCTCGAAAGCGTTGCTCAAAGCGTTACATTATTAACCCGAGCAATGGACCAGTGTGCTCTCATGTTTTCCTTCTCAACTCCCTGGGGAGAATGCAACCCGCGCTGTCATTCAGGGGGCTAGAATGTTTTCATTGACATGCCCGTATGGTCCTACGATATGACCTGTGGTTGACCTCGACATGACTGTCTGCATGACGTAGTCCCTGAGGTAGTTCACGTCGACGGCGTGTTCAGTCAGGTGATACCTCGCCACTGCTAACTGTGTACATAGTAAATGGTAACCTCGCATATACCGGCCTCGGATAAACCGGACACTCGCCTATAACCGGACACTCGCCCAATGAGTACGTTATATGCGAGGTCTACTGTAGTTTGTGTCTCCAGACACAACTACGGCATAGAATGAGTTCTTGCTGGTGCTAGCAAGCAGAGGCCTGTTCAGGAGGGCGCGAACCCGCGAGTACACGCGTGAAATCGCCTTAGCAACATTCATCCTTCACATGTGACGTCACGCGATAACTCGCGTAAACTCTCCCTTCTGAACAGGCCTCATATCTCCTGTTTGAGCATGTACATGGCCACCCATACTAACCTTTAATACGCACAGCACACTCATTAGGCCTATGTGCAAGGGATCCGTAATGAGCTAAGTAAACATGACAGCTCGTAACCGAGGATAGTTTATATAACTGGCTTAAACAGCATTGTTAGAGTAAATTGTTGGCTTCATGTGGTATATGCTTAAACTTATATTTTGATAACAACAATGAATTCCGTTTACATGTATTTTGGCAATGATAATATCAACACAACACGTATGTCTTAGGATGTGTTTGTGTATTCCGTGTATAACATGGTCAGTATGTACTAGTGTTCTGTTATATACTAGTATTTGAGTTTGTAGGTAGGCGGCCTACATATTCATGTTCTAGTGTGAGGTACGTGTAGTATGAAGGGGAGACAGGGAGAGGGAGACGGCCATGGACAAGTCATAATGAATTCTTAGTGATGCTATGACATGTTAATATAGAGAAGTCAAATGGAAGGTAAGTGACACGTAGAGGATGCAATATATCTGTTGGTTGGTTGATTTCGGGTCTAAATCCACTTTCAAGATTGTTTTCACTCACATCTTGGCATGCATACTTTCATCATGGCTTGCATACTTTCATCATCAAGTACCATATGTTGATGTCTTTTGGTATGACGCGACCGGGGATCATCATGGCGGGCATGCATGCACACGTAATGCTTGTACATGTACTAGTCTGGATTTCCACCAGTTTTTATATTGCTAGCTCAATGGCATGTCCCACTCAGACACTGAGCCGACCAGTCCTTGCTGAATGCCTAGCAGCGGAACAACAAGTACCATATGTTGGTGTATTTTGGTATGACGCGACCGGGGATCGAGCCCGCGACCTTCCACACTCGTGGGTATTATCTTAGTGATGTACTACTGGGCGTTTATGTAATGGCACATATTGAGATACTAGATGCAGCTAAGTCATATCGTGTGTGTGTGTGTGTGTGTGTTTGTGTGTGTGTGTATGTGTGTGTGTGTGTGTGTGTGTGTGTGTGTGTGTGTGTGTGTG